>JAUZNJ010033190.1:0-38331 GCA_034780135.1 Jordanella pulchra
GGATGGATGGACGGATGGATGGATGGATGGACGGATGGATGGACGGATGGATGGATGGACGGATGGATGGATGGACGGATGGATGGATGGATGGATGGACGGATGGATGGACATTTAGACAGTGTCTATTTTGACCCTAAAAACAAATCATCTGGTTAATAGGTACCACTACACTCACCGCTTTCTGAAGATGAGTTTGATGTTTCTGTGCTCGGCTACTTTACGTTCCATCGCACCGTGAAACACCTTCACGTTATTCTCAATGGTGTAATTCATAAATAAAATCATGTTTGGCATCTTAGTGGTCTGATAATTAGTCAGGGAATTATTCATTTATATCATAGATTAATGTTTTTATTTGCAGACATTTTCAACAATATAATGTCGTTTTTACAAAATGTGCACCTTTGTTTTGGAACTTAACTGATTAAAAAACACTAATAGGTCAAAATTTTATCATGTTTTTATCTTTACTTGCTTTTCTTTTTCTACTGTTTAATTCACGTAAAGCATTTTGAATTGTCTCAGTACTGAACTGTGCTGTACAAATAAACTTGTATGGCTGCACCAACCTTTAAATATGACAAATCATGTCATGTTTCATGATAAATCCAAAGAACCCGGATTTAAATTTTACACGATGTATTACCCAGCACTAGGTGGCGCTGTTATGGTTTCAACCCAATGCAATTTCACAAAAAAGGGCTTTCTTGTAAACAAACAGTATTGTCTTTTTCCTAATCAGCTAACTAAAGAAGATCAGCAGGAAAACTCTGGTCATATTAGCATTTGTTCTGGTTTCTCAAAAAAAGGCTTAGCAGAAATTGAACGAATTTAATATCATTACCAAAAGAAAAACTCGATCCCCATTTTATTTTACCACAAATCAGCTTTTTGGATCTTATTTATTTGGATAATATGATTTTTACCAAATACCTTTTTTCAATGATTTTTTAAAAAAATGTATTAAAGTATAAAAATATTTTTGCATCATCAGAGGAAAGTGCTGATAAAAGGTGGGACAATGAAAAGCAAGATAGGAAAGTAAATTGAGTTAGATAAAAATATAAAAATGATCAAATTTAGCTGTTTAGCAGAATAACCTTCGGACTAAAGGTACTCCTAACAAAACTCTACTAAGACGTAAGTTGGAAAAGTGCAAATTTTCAACAATTTCTAGAGGTCAAGTATTGATGACACTAATTACACCCTTTATTTTTCAAATGTAGGTGCCCAAAAGCTTGTAAAAATTGATACCCTCTCTCTCAGACTTAACCCAGGAAACAGCCTTCATACAGAGCATGAAGCGCAACTAAAACAGGGGTCAGAATGTACAGGAGCCTGAAAGATTCGCACATGCCCACCTGATACAATGCAAAGGTGGACACTTCTGTCGCAGGATACTTTCCAAAAAGGTAGAAATGTTAAGTATAAAATATGAGGTAACAGAATCAAAATCTGAGCTCATATTGCACAGATCTTAAAGTTTATGCTTGGTTGCCTATATATGAAAACTGTTTTGAAGTTTCTCTTATTAGTAAACATCAAAGACTCTAGTGATCTTTCCGACTATATTAGTCAGATTTGGTTTTGAACCTCCGGTTTTCTAGACAGCGTCTCTTTGGTCTCTACAGCGAGAACTAACACGTACTGCAGCCCTCAGCTGTGGAGCAGCCATTCAGTCTGGCTTTTAACTGAGGTTTATTGCTACTTCTTACCTCAATTCATTTTATTACAAGCCCACTTATAAGCAACTTTAATAATATTTAGTTGACTTTACTGCTATTTAACAAAAGAATATTTTTCACAATAACCGACTCATGCTTTTGATCATATTTATTATTTTATTGTCACTAATGTAACTTATTTTTCATGTTAACCGTAACGCCTTTTAGATTAAATACTTGTATTTAATCTATTTACTTTGTAATCACCTTTATCCTTTTTTGTTCTTCATCATCTATCAGTCATTATTATTATATGTTTTTGACTGTTTATTAACATGGCTTGATTTGATAGTTTTCTGCCCTTTTTCACCTCTGTGAAACACTGTGCTGCACTTGTTTGTATAAAAAGTTCAATATAAGAAGTTTGATTGATTCTGTTATTATTTTTTTATCCTGAAAGTGGTTACATGTTTGGTAGCTCTGAATAACCTGATATTATTATTTATTTTTAATGTGATTCATGAAAAAGACAAAACAATAATGATAAATGATGCTTTAGAAGCTTTTTTTTAGACAAATGGACAGTGTTAGGAGAGATCAGTCAGGGGGCCAACAATTAAATTATAAAACAGAACATTTCAAGTGTTATTTTGAGAAGTAAATATGGGGCATAAACATGATCATAAATAACTGTCTTTATAGTCTGAACCAGACTAGATTTTGGAGCAAAATTGTGCTTGGAGGACGTAAGACAAACTGCAGAGTGTCTGTTACTTCCCGCACACAGTCGGACAGCCTGAGCCCATTTTAGAGAGCTGGAGACGCAAGTGCTGGCTCAGATGGAGGAGCTGTCTCATTGCAAGCGACTGGCTGCTGCAACACTGGGTATCAGGTCCTCCGCCATCCAGCAGCAGCCAAGCAGAAATCAATGTCACTGGAGGATAACCAGAACATCTACCAATCAATTTCCTGTAAGCTGGAATTTGGTAGGAGGGCAGTGGGAGGCGTAGCTGAAGGGGGTGGAGGAGAACTAGAGGACCACATGGAGGCACATCACATTGTGGGTTGACAAGTCAAATGAGAGGATTTAGGACGTATGTGTCTGGTTGTGTAGTTAGTGACAGATCTGCTGTTTTCAGGAAGAGATGATGAAGAGCTCCCACGCACTTCTGACCTTTTTGCACCGAGGAAACACAATAACAACTCTGATGGGAAAAAAACACGATAGATTTATACTTCTTCAAATGTATTTTCTTACCAACCTTTTAAAACGTCAGCTAAAATAAATTTTATTCAATCATTATTATTACTACATTTTCCCTATGTTGTGAGGCTTTACAACCCGCAAAGAAAAAAAAAAATGGGAGAAAAAAAAAGAAAGGAAGAAACGTTCAACACAAGATGAAGCTCAGTAGAAACAAACACTGAGAGACGATGGCTTACCTTTCAGAACAAAATTGATCTGGGCCACCCATTCGTGGGCGTCTTGAGGGCTGCTGGCTGCAAACTGCAAAAAAAATGAAAGCGATACCATCTTTAAATCATATCTAAACACTGTAGTTTTTATCTGGAAATATTAAAATGACATTTTGACAAAGTTATTTAACAAGAACATAAAGATATTAAAGTACTTGAATAGTAAAAAAAAAGTATTGAAATATTTGCTAATAATTTATGTTTTATGCAATTGTTTTTTTTTTTGTTATTAAATAATTGTAAAGCTTAGGAAACAAATATGTCTACATTTTCTTACTAAAGTCTATTCACTATTAGGCATGAAAGAAATACTATAATTGACAAGTAAGTAAATTTTTTAATCAATAAGACCAAAGATTGTGAGCAAAAATATCAAATTACCTTTGAACTAATGTATTAAGCTGTGTACAGAGATCCAAACTAAAATTTATACAATTTCTGGTGATGTTTTCCCGTCATGCAAACCCCTTATAATTACATCTTCATATACAATAATATTTTGTTCTACTTCTGTTATATTTGAGGTCTTTTCAGGCTTTCTAAACAAACAAAACATAATAAAACCTTGAAAAGAATTTAAAAAAAGGAAACAGTGAGACAACATCAAAAACAGCCCAAACGTCATTTAAAGCCTCCTTCTCATTGTGGTAAATAATGTGGAGATATGTGACATTAATTTTCCTCCAGCTGCTTTCATATAATGATTCTGCAGATGTGAGTATAATCATCTCAAAGTGAGAAATTGTTAGCAGTGAAAAAGGGACGGCTTTACAGTGATTAACGTGAACCGACCTGGAAGGCCCGTCGTCCCGGAGCGGTGAACTCAAAACAGGCGCTTTTTTTGTCTTTTTTCAGGTTCGCCATCTTCACAGTGTAGTCACCGATATAAAAGGAACCTTTCTGCTGTTTATCTGTAGGGAGAAGGACAGGCTGTTATTTGATTCACTTCATGCTGCTGTGATGTTTTTTCCATTGCTGCACCTTTTTCACTCCCAAAGTAGTAAAACACAGAGTTGTTCAGGACACACCACCTCTTCTGCCACTCTGAGCCGAAGAAGCTGTGATCTGAAGAGGCATGAGATGAATGAAAGAGTTTATTAGAAATCTGGGTAATTAGAAGTGAACTTACGTATGGATGAGGTAATGGAACATGTTCCGTTATACCCTTTCGTTTCTTTTCCAGATAGCCTTGCTTTAAGATGTTGGTGAGCTCCTGGGCTCCCACTGAGGGAATGTCGCCAAAATCTGTGGAACGGGCAAAATAAGCAGACATAAAACTTCAAAATCAGAATGAAGGAAAACCTGCAAGTCATAATACATTCTCATTGAATTAGAAGTTTTGAAATTGTTATAAATGACGACTTTCAGTCTACTAATTTGTTTATCAATAAACTGTTTCTTAGCTGACGCCAAATAGGCTGCACTTAAACCTCCTTTACTCCTTGGGAAACACATGTACACTCTTCAGAATATAAATCCCTAACCGTGGGGATCAAATACATCCCCCGCAAGGCTTCAGGAAACTTGGATCAATACATTTACAGTGCAACTCAGCACTGCAGTCCATTCATCTGCTCACATAACAATTTAATGAGAGCAACCTTCCTGTGGGGATCCAACAACTCCTCGCTCTGCAAACATGATAGGACGTGGTAAAGCTTAAGAAGCCTTAAAGTTAATCAGGGCAGTACATCGGTAATGAATAAAGCACTGGGAGGTTTTTCATTTCGGTTCTTACATAAGATGTTTTAAGTTTTACTTAAAATCACTGGTGAAATTTCACTTTACAACCATCAACAAAAAAAAATAATTAAAACAACTAGCTACTTATTATTTATTTCAGTTACAAACATAGATTTGTTGTTCTAGTCCAAATGTTGTTTTTTTTCTCAATTCCACATTTTGTAAACATATTATTTCACCTTAGAAATTCTAACAGTTTGATAAAAAATAACCCTGATTTATGGGCTAACTTTATAATTTTGTGGCTTTTCTGTCATTCAAAACAGGAAAAATCTTTTAGTTAGAAATGTACCAACTTGTTCTGCAACACTGAAGAAAACATGCAAATAGCTAATAGATCCCTTTTTGAAGGACTAACACCAGGGTAAGGACAGTTCTGTTTTGATATGACCTGTTAATTTTTCACCTTATAACAATATCCTTAACAGTAATTTTATGTTTAAAGTAATAAATTATTTTACATGTATTCTAAAATCTGTCTGATGTACACGCACGCGTCTGTGTAGCTGATCCTGTAATCCTGTTTGGATTTCTTCCACATTGACTGCAGGTCTAAAGCAGAGATGAAGACAGGAAACTGCAGAGACCAACAATGACACATCCATCAAATCCTATGCTGGACAGAGAACATTGATTCTTATAGTAATAACACTATTGAAAACATATATTGGCATTTTATTTATACAAAGTTTTAAGTGAATATTTAGGTTAAGGGAACTCACAAAAAGTGAGAATGGGACAGAACTGTGTAACTTCAGTACTCTGTACTGTAGCCTCATTTTAAAACAGTGAATTTGTTGTATTCTGATACCAGTACCCAGCTGATACCTCATCCTAATGTTTGGTCCATGTTCGGACTTTTAGACCTGCCTCAAGGGCAGAATAAGAGAGCCACCTCCCATGACTTTTTGTGAACCATCAAAGCTCAGCCTCCTCTGGATTTTAGTAGCCAACATGGGGGGAAAACACACAGGAACGGCAAGAGGTGCCTTTTAAAGTCTTGCAACAGAGGAACAGTTTAAACACCATTCACCTAAGTCAGCATGACACCTCTATTCAGGCCAGGGATGACGTGGGGGAATGCCTGAGGGCCCCCCCCCCTCCCTATTTAGAAAGGGTCTGTTTAACTGCTGTGAAAAACCAAACATGTCATCTCACAACTGGCTGATCTGGTTTAAACAAAGAGCACTACCCCCCCGAACTTCAGCCTCACAGGAACTCCCCAGTGTTACATAAAAGCAAAGCATCGGAGGATTTTTTTCTACTTATTTCCCCTTTTTTTCTGCATAACTTTAAATAAGACAGCAAAGTGAAATCCACTGCTGCTCATGTTTGTGGTCCTGACGGATGAGCAGGTCATTCCAGCACAGCACTAACACTCCCACACATCATCCGCCCGCCTCTGTGGATGGACTGACCGCTGACACTATAAATACAGAGGTGCTAAGGACTGTTTTGTCAAAGAGAACTTGATTCTGTACATCATAACAAACAGCGATCATTACGCTCCTCCACCTCATTTATCCGCCGGCGGTCTGTCTTTTTTCTTTCCTTCCCCCTTCGGCCTTACTTCCCTGTTGCGACTCTCCTCTAATCCCCTCATCTGTCTGCTTCCTTCGCTCTTCATTTATCTCAAAGGTCGAGCTCAGGTAATAGATGAGGAGCTACAAAAATCTACACAGGATCACTCCGATCTGCCAGAGTCAATAAACATTACACATTCATGCCTGCTTAGCGCTTTATCGCCAGATGACCCGCCATCACTGGATTCTCCTTTGTGTGAAACGTAAAGCGGGCGAGCACAAAAACCCACCCCTTAGTTCTCGATTCCTCCACACGGTAGCAGCATGTGATAAAAACATCCTGCTGGTTAGTGTTTGATCCCACCTGGAACAAGAACGCAACTTGATTGGTGCCGGGTTAACCATAACAATCCCCCACTAACACCTCTCAGGGAGCGACGCAACCTTAAGTGGGCATTTAGAGGTGCTGTTATTCAAAAATGTGCAATTTAGAGCCTTAAATGCCCCTGAAAACTATCATGGTGTTTGAGTTTTGAGTTTGAATACAGCCACTGAGAGACACATTAATGCATCTAATTAAGGCCTCATCAGAACTGCAGACAGACGGCACTCTTTCATAAAAATCATAAATTGGGTTATCAATTATTCAAAGCAATGCTATGGCTTCATTTTCAACCCTTTTGCGTTTTAATTAGCACCATCCACAGCTTTTGTATTGACATTAATTTGATGGCAATTTATTGATATTTCAGCATAACCTATTTAGCTGAGTGCAATTACCAACATGGAGGAGCAGATAGATGCGACGTCAGGAGCGGCGTGCCGCCTTTCGTAAATCAAGGTGAGGAGTTGCTACGGGTCCATGCTAACTGAATCTAACGGTGCTCGACAACAAGAGAAGATCTGAGTCACCCAATTTACAAATGGAGGGAAATAATCAATAGAAATTGACCAGAAATATGTGTTTAATTGATCCTGACGAAGGACGGCTCCCAGGAGTGAGCTGACCTGTGTGATGACAAGCGATCTGTTCTGTTGCCGTCCTGAACTCAGAGGGGACGCACGACGAAGCAGCCAGCGGTTTAGCCACAACCACAATCTCTCATTTGGTTATTCACACTCCCTCAGCATGGCGTTATGAGCTCAGCAGTTGATCCTCCAAGAAAAAGCTGATTTATGTACGCATGACCAGAGGGAGTTAATGTATTCTCTCATTAAAATCCACTTTAGTTAGACTGAAAGTCAATCAAAGGCTGGAAGGAGAGTGAATCAAAGTGAAGGGAAATGGACGAGTGGGAAGACCCGCATGTTACATTTGGTCCAGCGGTGGTCGTAACGCAACAAAAGAAGGGATGAAAGCACTGAAATGTGCCGAGGATGTTGATGGTTCTGCAGAAATGAGTTTTCCGTGTGTTTTAGGCAGTGGGATGGGAGAGAAGACACTAACAGGATTCAGCCGCAGCAGGGAGACATGTCTGAATCACTGTAACGTTTTCCATTCAACACATAAACATCCTGAAACTGAATAAGTTATCTGGCTTTCAAAAGTAGTCAATGTCTGGTGTGTGTGGTTGTGGCCAAAATAGTCAACAGAGACACCAGCTGCTGACCTAAATCTGATGATTTTCAACTTCAGTGAACTGGAGGCCTGTCAGTTATTCAAAAATTGGATATTTCTCCCATCAGTGAACACATAGATGTTATTAGATCACTGTTATGGAGCATTCTGGATATGTAAATGCTGTAGGTCTTTGGAAATATAAAAATTCAGGAAAGGATCTAAGAACATACACATAGAGACCATGTTGTTGTTTTTTTTTATTCTAGCCTTGCTAAGCTCTAATATACTGCTTGTGCTAAAGCCTGAAATCTGACACCAAAAGTGATTCATATCAGCTCCTATTAAATCAATAACTGAAACACGCCGATCAACTTGCAAGAAACAAGAATCAGCCAATCAGCTCCTTGACTGACTTAGATCAGCGATAGACTGATCTAAGGTCAAAGTTCAGAAATTGGAAACAAAATTCTTATTGCTACATCATCTTAACTGTTTTATTCCTTATTCTACGGATAAGAACGACATATAGTTCCTTCCCTTAATGTTATTCTCAACATTATTCCTTTTAATTTATTCTGTATAGATTCCTTAAATGTCACATTTCATTCATTTCATTTATCAATCTTCCTGGAAAACTAATAAAAAATGTTTTTTTTCAGTACTCATGCTGCCTGACTGACATTTAATTTTGCTTGTTTAATCAACTGTAATTAGATTTCAGTGTGAGTCAAGCAAATAAAAGTGTAAATCACTGTGATAGTAATTTATACATCATTTCCCCATTGTAAACATTACATTTTGAGTAAAAACAAACAAAACAAAAAAAAAAAAAACAAAGAAAATGATGCTTTAATTAGGTTGGGAATTCTGTATAATATAAAAGTCCAGAAGGGTTATCTTATTTTCTACAGGCTTTTCCAAAATCTTTGCCTAAACATTTAGGAGCATCCGAGAATCATTTGGCAAAATATCTATTCTGCTTTATTAGCAAAGACCAAACAGCCCTTTTAAAAAACTGTTTATGTTATCTATTTCAGTAAGATCTAGACATATTTACAGTCATATTCCTTAAATTAGAATTGTTAAAAATTGTTAAAAGGTTTCTGTATGAGCATTTGAAGCGAAAACTAAATGCTGAAGTAGAACGATTCAGGAGATCTTTGGACCATTACTGAAAAACATCAATCATCTTTTAATAATTTCTACCATCTTGTTCATTATGTTTTTTTTTCATTTAAAACTTTTGGAGATAAAAAAATAAACAAGGACATCAGAATAATTAATAATGACTTACAAAGTAGAATAATATATATTTAAAATACACAGTAAAGTGGAATATATTGCTAAAACTAATCAAAAAAAAAACTAAATTCTTTTCTTTGGAGTTTTTCCGCTTTTATTTAATTCACATATGCATATTAATTTGAAGCTTGTGGAGTTTTATTTTAATTCACAGATTAAAACACTATCTTGAAAAAAACAAAAAAAAACTTTAAATTTGAAAAATTAAAAATATATATTAATATACAGACAAAACTGTGATAAATTCTGTGAATATTTTTTGTCACTGGTACATTTTCAGAGAAACTCAGCAGAACTCCTTTCTTTACAAGATAAAAAGTAAATAAATACACAGATTTTCCGATGCTCAAAGGAAATTTTTTTTTCTTATTGAGTTTGTATTTAATAGCCAGCTTGCTGTTGTTTTGTTTAAGAAAAAGGGTAAGTAACCATCACAAAGTAATTTTATCACAAATTCTGAGAAAAAAAAACTATTAATGTCATAAAATCGTAATATTTATTGGCCACAGTGAGCGCTTATCAAATCATGCATATATATTTTTTCTTTCCTTTGTTAGTAGGAATGTTTCCCAAATCCTTTTCTTTTTTATCTTTATTAATCTGACATTCATGAGCTACAATAAAGTCTTTATATATTTTATTTCAAATTAGATGAGAAAATCAATACTGGAATTATATACTAGAGTATTTAATATTGCTGTAAAATATTAATAAAACTTGGGCTTATTATAGTTATTAAAAACTGAGATCTGATAATTACATGATTTTTTCTTTGTTTTGTGAGAACTTCGCATAAAACCTTTGTTAATTAAAAATAATTCTGTTTTTAGGGAGCTATTTCCATGCTTTATTGTTTTCATTTAGTAATGTGACATAAATCTTTTAACTAAAACAAACAAATACAAAAGGGCAGAAGAATGATAGTTTTTAGCTAACACTCGCATATTCGGCGCGATTGTAATCCAAGAATCCATCTTTTTTTATATATTTGTTACAATTTATAAATAATCATTAGCTCTCACTCCAACTTGTTTCTTACTGAAATAAGAAGTCAACTGTTTTAGCCAATAATTTATGTTGCAGTTAAATTACTGCAAAGAATTAGGTTTGATTTAAAAATATAAAGAGGAAATAAATATTTGCAACATTTATTGGCATTAAGAACCAATTCCTAGCAAGATATCGGATGCACCTTCTTCCAAAATCAAAGGTTAAAAAAGATATGCCATTTTTTTTTACTTTAATTTGAAAAAGCTTTTCAGAAGCTCTTTTTTTACAACAAATCCTGCGTTATTTTTTCTGCTGCATCGCAGTACTTTAAGGTTATGTTATTAAACCTCAATCGTTTGGCTTTAAATAACATAAACAGGCAAAAAACAACCTTCTTAAATCCCCGCTAAGAGGTCCAGAGAGACTCGGTGGGTTTTTATAAATAATAAAAATCAACATATGATTACTTGCTTATTTCCAGTCTCAAAATCAACATCGGAACAAACTACTTGTTGAATTTTTTAATTTCCACTCTGTTTATGATATTCAAATAATACGAAGATAACACTTGAACAAGATCCCTGAAAAATTAAACACAATCTGGGTTTTATAGTGTCTAGCATCGGTTAGCTCTGCTAAATGCTGGTTTGTTCAGATTTGACCCCCCCAGAACCAGAGGCCAACCATCAGATCAGAAAGTTATCATATGTTTCCTTTCTGCTTTGCGCGGTCCTTGAGTAGGGGGCGGCTTTCTCAGTGCCTTTCGATGCGAGAGGTATTGCACTGAATGCAGCATCAGGGGGCAGGACCTGACCCCCGAGTGAACTCAGCTGATGAGGTTAAACAGAAGGCACGGAGAGGCTCCCCGGCCCTGAGGGGGGCTGCGGGCAGGAATGCTGCTGATTCTACAGAGGAGGTGAACGAGACCGCAATCCTCTTCGATACCATCCTTGATTAGGAAAAAGGATTCAGTCGGTGCACCTTCACCCACCCGGCGCTCAATCTGTGTGCAGGCCGAGCTAAATTGATACATTTTTCCTCATTACAGTGGGAGGCCTCTGCTGTGCGTCCCTCCAGCAAGGCGGCCGTCAGAAAAGAGGAGAGAGACTGAGAGGCACTGAGGTTAAGGGCACAATGTCTTCTCAGCCCTTCTTCCCTCCCCTGATTTGATTAGGACTTCAGTCATCGATACATAAACCATGTTTAGGACCTCCTAATGCACGTGTTTGAACCAAAGAAAACATGCAGTGCATTATATCAGGCTGCAGAATGACTGTGTCACCGTCTAATAATGTTTAATGGCAACAGAAATTTATGCGGAAAGGATTTGGATTTTTTTTTTGGTTCATAGGAAATCAAGTCGGTTTAATTGCAAATAAGTCCTTTCTTTGGCAGAGTGAAGCATTTAACGGGATAAAATTATCACAAAACTTCTTTAACATTTCCCCATTCCTCTTTTTCAATTGTGTGACTTAGTCTACTTTATATTTTCAATTTAATAAAAAACATGTTTTTCCTTCTTTTTCATACAGTAGAAGACGTAAAGTCATAGCTTGGATCTGCTCTGCTCTCAGACATCACAGACCGACCACTCTAAAGACACTAAGGGCCTAAATTTACAATCTGACACCAGCTTCCCCCCGGGCAGCTATAAGCAGCGTCTACAGCGACCCTGAATTTCCGTTTTCCAGATTTACTACCACTATTCAAATGCTTAACTGCAGATACAATGATCCTCTAATCGCTGGGGATGGTTTTCGGCTGCCTCGCTGACAGAAACAAAAAGAAAACACAGAAGTAAGAATACAAATAACTGCTATGGAGGAGTTTGAGTCCACAGAGGAACTGGTATGTCTGTGGAAAAAAAGAGATGTAGCGGAGTCGATGATAATATAGCCTGAAGCGAAAAAGATAAGAGAAAAAAACACTTCCCTTTGAAATACAATCAATGTTCTTTGAAAAATCTCCTCATATCACTGATCAAAGGATCAAAGTAAAATCTAAATAAGGATCAGAAAACTGCAGAGTGCTGCATCACCCTTTAATTTTATTGTGATTTCAGCGATCTCTCATGCTAATAAATTATCTAAAAATGCCATTTTAATGTGACATGTTTTTCCTAAATTAATAATGCAGGTAACATGAGTCCATAAATTACTTTTTGCCTCAGAAAATTCTGAACAAATCACTAAAGTTAATAAGATTTTGTTTTTTAAAATCATACGCTTAGTTTTTTTTTTGTAACAATGCATAACCTGAATATAACTGTAATTCGTATCAGTAATAAATATTTTCTGAAAATATATTGTGGAGTTTTTTTTACCATTCAAAGAAAAAAATTGTGTTTCCTTTTCTGTGTCTTTAAAGGTTTGAGCAAAATATTTACAATGTCCGATATAAATATGATTACAGGATCTAAGATTTTCCTTTCACTATTTTTTCATTTCCTTATTTTTTTGATGAGGCAATGCAATACTGTCTTTAATTAATATAACAAAATGCAATCTTTTTTATGCTTTATTTTATTAAAATGAAGTAAAGACAAAAAAATTACGTATTTTTATAAATTTATAAACATTTTCGAACTCTTTACAAACCTGATTAAAATGGTTGTCAGTGATAGCAATCTAGCTTTTAGAGATGGTTTCCTATTTTAAGTCACAACTCAAATATATAAAAACAATAACATTAATGGAATAATCTCTTTGAAATAAATGCCGTCCACAATATTGATCAGGTTCTTAAAGCATGTCTTCCTTCTTTTTTTGGTTTTTGCTATTTATCTCATCGCAGCTTCAAGATAAAATGAAGCTAAATCGTTAGTTAAACATGAAAAGAAACAATTTCATCATGTTTGTTTCAGGATGATATTTCATAGAAGAGGTTGATTTAATTTTAATTAGTGTAGCGAGGAATATTTATCCAAAATTAATTATCTAAAAGCATTTTTGTAATGAAACTACAGTTGCTTTCAATAAAATGTGTTCCCAGTTAAAGGAGTTTCTGATTTCTTTCCTATAAGCCTGCTTGCAGGCTAAGGCCACAACAAATCAATGGTAAAAATTACCATTGTAGATAAGCAATCTCCTAACAGCATACAAGCGCAGCCATGTCCCACTTGGCACACATAAGATTCAGCTATAAAAAGGGATTCATCCCCAACATCTTTGAATAACACCGGAGTATGTTAATGACCTTTAAGTGCTACGTTACAGCAACAATTAAACAGAGGGATCCCGGAGGTGTTGGGCGCCACGGTGTCACTGTCTGTGTACAGGCCAACACATCTCTCCTATCTCCATTTATTTCCCTAAGAAATCAGCAGGGCCACCTGGGCTTGGCATTGAAACTTCATTCATCTCCAGAAATGGATTCCAGTGGAGGGCAAAATCAAATTCTCATTTGCGAGGAAGGAAAGGAAGAGAGGGAGTAAATGCAGGAGGTACCTGGGAACGCTCACCTCTGGGTGAACCCGCCGCATCTGATAGTTTTGCTATTTGTCTGTGACATTGACAGCTCTGGGAGAGATTAGGAGCCACCCTGCCCCTGCTTTCCCCACTTTGCATTCTGCCTATGCGCCTTCTTACAGATGGACGGCCGCGCATTTACCTTCGGCCGTTTTCCCTGAGTTTCATCGCCGAGCTCAGGCAGAGTCGACGGAGGGATGTAATTATACATCTCTCAACAATAAAACAAAGAAAATGAGAGGGGAGCTGCATCAGAGGGCAAACGAACCAGCAAGCAAAAAAAAAAAAATCCCGGTGTGGCTTTTAGAAGGGGTGGGAAGTGGGGTTCAGGCCGGAGATGAGAGTGATGGATGCCCTTCGGTTAAATACGTCCAAATCCCCCCCTTCAAGCCGCTCTCTTGCAGGCCGAGTGAGTGAGTGTGTGAGGGAGAGTGTACAAGATTAATAGTGTAAACAGCAAGGGAGAGAGGGAAAGAAAGGCAGTCAGGAGAGAGGGAGAAAGAAAAGACTATCAGCATCTGCAGCAGCACAGTAGCCCTTGGGGAGCTGTGTGAACTTTTGAACCCTGATGGCAAGCGTTCGCAGCAATGCACAGATCCCAGCGCCTGCCTCGTAACGCGTAAGCGTCCTTCTAAAAAAGCATGCAGACAGCAACCAGAGCAGGATAGTAAAGAAGAGAGCGAGAGAGAGAGAGAGAGAGAGAGAGAGAGAAGAGGAGTGGAAGTCATTAACATATTCCTCGCTTGCTTGCAAACGAGGAGCTGCTATCCAAATGTCACAAAATCCATACACCAATGAACACGGCAAGAGATGGATCTCTAGGCAGATATTCTGACGATCAAATACAGTAAATGACTGTCGGAGAGTAGGAAGAAACTTTGCGATTTATGGTGGTGCTCTGAGATCCTTCACACATCCCTGAACAGACAGCAGACGGGTCACAGGTTGGCCAAACAAGAGGGTCAAAAGGTCAAAAGTTCAGTAAGTGGGCAGACATCACAAAGAGAAAAAAAAAAAACAGAACACACAGCTAAATCATTTGTAAAGAGGCCAGACACAAATCAGAGACCGACCTCTATAACAGCCACGTTCTCAACTTTCTCTTTCTGCAAAACCAAACTTCAGATGCAAACAGAAAGCCAGTTGGTGCATTAAACACTGCAGATTAACCCCCTAATGGAGCTTCAGTCTGTCAGATGGCTACATCACCCAGCCAAGAGGGCCAGGCACACTCTTACAAACGCTTCACTTTTAAATGGCTTTTCCAAGCCTTAGCCAGAATGACCGAGTTTAGATTTAATATTCTATTTACAAGCACGGTGTAATAATGTTGTTGCTGTGCGTCGGTTCCCCTCATATTCAAATGAGAAATAGGCAACAGCAAGACATAAGTTCAAATTGGTTGTCCAACCGCGTACTGGTGCCAGTAATTGGTTTAGGAAATTGGGCCGGCAGAGACAGCAGTAACAGTCCAGGTTGAACAAACGTCCCTTTGGAGTTGAAAGTATTACTTAATTAAACAATGTGTCGACTGAGAGAGAAAAAGAAATGTTAGATGTTACTTAAGTCAAAGCAAATAGTGTAAAGATGCACCCATCAGGCTTGTTGATATCACTTCTCTTTAGGGTCTGACCTGCCGATCCCTACTTGAAAAAAATAGGATTTTTTTCTCCAACTAAAGCTTTGGATTCTTTACAAATAATAGAAGGTTTAAATATAACAGAAAATATGCTTTTTTTTTGTTTATAACAAACTTAGAACGTAAAGGAAAGTAAATGCCGCTGGCCGTTGCATTTATAGACCGAAATGTTTGCGATTCCTAAATTTCTATACATTTAATAATTTTCAGCATTTGACCTACCGATGAAATATCAGAGCCTCTGTGTAAAAAACGACTGGACTGATTGGTGCGTCTCCAAAAAAAAAAAAACATCCAGCTTTCCAGTTTGTGGACAATTGTGTTCTGTTTGTTGTGAAGAAGACAAGAAAATGTCACGAGTACAACAAAAGCTAGCTCTGACATTTTGGGTGATAAATCAATAAATAAATCAATATAATATATATATAAAACATACAACCCACATTTTTGTTGATGATTTCAACAAACTCTGAGCCTAGAAACACGTGGTAATATAAGGTATATAGGCGGAAAAAAAGATTTAGCCTCTCAGTCTTGTACAGCGAAACTAAGCAAGGTTGGTAGTAGGACTAAACTATTTTAAAAGGTTAAAGGTTAGGCTTATGGGCTTATACAGGATTAACATTAAAATTTTAATTTTGGCTTCCCATTTCAGATGGGTAAAAAAATAAACTAATCAATAATTATTGACATGGGCTGATAAAAAAGGCGTATGTCCATAAATTTTAATTTTTCAGCCATAAGTCACAGCCCTATTTTGAATGTAAGGATAAATGTCTTGGCTCCTCATTCAGGAAGCAGTTAGCAGACTTCACTGAGAAGATGGGAAACTACTTTTAGAAGCTGATCACTTCCACCAGATCACTGAGTAGCAGATACTATTTTTATCCTTACGGAGCAAAATATAATAGGACTAAATGTAACCAAGCAACCTATATTCAAATTTTTTATATGAAAATATATCACAGTGTATTAAAATAGGGAAGTTTTTTTATGTTCTTGATGTAATATATATAAAACAGAGATAAACTACTTTCTCTTCTTCTTTTTTTTCTCCCCTTAAAATGAAAAGTTGCTAGAATTGCAAAATGTTTTTCACTGAAAAAATAATTGGAGCTATTTTTGATGATTAATGACAGTTTCTGAAAGATTATTTAAGTTCAACTTAACACTGTCGAAACACTTTGTGATTAAATGTAGGGTGGAAACAAAATACTACTATATTGACATAATACCTGATTTAAGTCATTTAACTTTGTCAAATGGCTGGAATACATGGAGGTTAGAGTTTTCCTGCAGTTAGCATGCTGTAAATACATAGGGAAGAACAAAGAGACAGTTTCACAGCTTTGTTTTTAATTAAAATTCACATTTAAATGTGAATTTTAATTAAAAACTCCCTAAAAACCTAAGATGTGAAAAACTGTTTCTACAAATCAGAACTGCATATATTACTCATAACTTGAGCTTCCCCATTAATGTAAAAAAACTATATCATTCCTTCTTTTTTTCCAGTGTTTTAGCCACTAATTTGTTATATTTCTTGTTTTCAATGTAATATTTCTTTCCCTTATGTTTCTCTAATGTGCTTTCAATTGTCGTTTGCATGAGTGGCACTATGCAAATAGAACTGACTTCATTTCTGAGAGCAGTTCTGAATGCTTCTGTGTTTTTAATGGCCAGAGAGCCACTTTTCTGAACTCCAGAGAAACAATAGGGAAAGCTGGAAAATGATGCCAGTTGATGGGTACAACGGGATTCGGCCTTTAATGTACACAGGTTTAGCACAGAGAAAGTATCGTGTATGGGGGATTATAATTTAATAAGGAAATAATAGAACTCAAAAACGTTTAATAATTAATTGCAAATCCCTGTTTCTGAAATTTAGATTAAAAATGTGACACCTTTTGATGCCTTTGGTAACACCTCAGCATAAACCAGAAACCCACCCATCACAAAGAGGTAGAGAAACACATCGAAAATGCCATTTTTATTCTGCTGTTCCCTCCTCCTGCGGCGCTCTGTCATCTCCGCTGCTTCCCAGCAAACATCCCCGAGCGCCCAGCAGAGCTCCCCAATCAAAGGAAAACAAACAGGCCATTTCGACTTCGTAAACTTGACCTGCAAACAGCATGAAGGGACTAAAAGCCCCACATCTCCAGCTGTCTCCTGGGGTCTGTTGGTGTCAGTGTGAATAGGCGTGCACACTTGTTAAAGAGCTCTTTCGTGCCGGGGGGGGGAGGGTGCATGTATTTGTTTATGTATGCATAATGTGCCGGAATGACATGGTTATGTGATGGCATAAAAATTCCTTAAAATGGAGTAAATGGAAAGCTGCTAGGGTTTGATGATGGGGGGTTGGCAGACGGAGTTGGGTTGAGGCTGCTGGCGCGGTCGGGTCACGGGTGCGGTCGGCGGGTGAAACTCAGTTCACATTACCATGCAGACACCCAGGCTAACAAAGGAGGCTCCATCTGTTCCTGTCAGCCATTACAAATCTGGTGTCACCCAGTCCACTGAAGACAACAGGCCACTGCATCTAATCAAACGGCGCAGGCTCCTCCTGTGTGTAAAAGCAGCTATCGACTTCACACTCACTCACTCACTGGTTAGGGGAACGAACGCAGTGCGGCGAAGGCAGGCAGTCGATCACCGCAGCACATACATCCTCCCAGTCACAAAGTCTCCATTGTGTACAGTAGACTAGCATCAAATCAAACGATTCAACGAGAAAAAACATGAAAAAAATGGAATCAATCACCAAATTAGATTATGAATACATTTTTGTGTTTTTTTGTCGAAAAATGTGTTTTAATCCCAAAGTGTCATCATGCCTACCCGTCGGTCTAAAAATGATCTCATTAAGAACTCGTGCCATTTTTTTTCCACCAACACCCCCTCTTCCTCAGAAACAGACCGCCCTGCAGAAACGCCCGAACCATTTCTTTCAGTGAACACTGGATGAACTATGAACTCAACATGCCCTTTTACTAAGGACACAGAGAGGTCTCCTACACCAACATGGCTGCTGTCTCCAAGCACTAACAGACGCGCTGTTGCATGATCCACAGTTTTTGAAGACATAAACTTGCTCCAATTTCAAAGAAAATGAAAGAATAAGCATATTCTGGTGCTACGTGATTCGCCGGTGCTCACATTGAGCACAGATAATAACATGACACTGAGCTTTAAGTATCTCTCACCACATCAACAGACGGTGCAATTTGTAGTTATCAGTATAGCCTTAAGGGGAACTTTTAAGCCGTGTATGGTTCGATTTTGTCTGTTTCCCAAAGGAAATCTCTCCTTATTTACTGTGAAAATTTAAAAAAAGAAAAATGGTCATTATTGTCTTGTCTAATTGCGGGTCTATCTTCACACCATCTGTTGTGATTTATTTATTTTCAAGGGAGACAAACAGTAGTTTCTCTTCCGAGGCCAGAGAAGTTCATTAAGCCGTTTCCAAATAAGGGAACGAGCATGACTCGAGCCAGCTGGCGCCAACCACCGCCATCCAAAAGTTACTGGAATCAGTCTTTTCTTCTGCCGTCATCCAGCTTTAGCAAGACAAACTGCAAGAAGTGGGCACCTGAGTCCATAATGCCCACCTGCGGCGTGTCACGTCAAGGGATATTGGAGTCAGAAATACTAAAAGTCTGAATGAGAGCGAGGCAGCGGAGAGAAAACAAGATAGAAAGAAAGATTGATAAAAGGGAGAGGAGGGATGGAACACACATGACCCCTCAGGTACAGTGTTGTATTTCAAACCCAGTTGGGAAAGAATAGAAGGGCTGTGGGTCAATAAATCACTGCATTAGCCTGCAGCTACAAAGCCTCCACCATGTGTGGGCTGCCTCCCACTATCCACACACACAGACACACACACAAAGGAGAAAAGCAGGAGCTGTTTTGCCACAGGAGGGAGCTCTAGGTCACCGTTCAGGTCTTTGTGGCCAAGCAGCACTTGTCGGGGTACCTGAGGAGCCCAGAGGGGAGAGGAGATGGAAGGAGGGAGGAGGAGCCACTGATGTCATAAGTCAGAGAGGTAGGAGAAGAATTTCACAGGAGGTGGTCTGCCTCCCTTTTTTTTTTCATCTCCCATTTGTTTTTTAATTTCTCACATTTAGGGGATGTGCTGCAATATACAGCAGAATGATCCACCTGCTCTTCCTGTGGCGAGGAGCAGCTTTGAAAATGAGAAAAACGAACTAAAGCTGCGGCTTTCTCAGAGGTGTCCTGGCACAGCAGCTCATCCTCCATTTCTATTATCAGCACAGACTTAAGATTTTCTGCTGAAAAATATTTATAATCATAATACAGGTTTCATCTCTTTGAATCAGAATAGCAATAGAATAGCTTAGAATTAATAAAGTATTTCTGAATCGAACTGAATTGAATAAAAAAAAATTTTTATTTGGCAATTCTGTTCAAAATAATTCAGAGTATGGAACTGTAATAAAGTATATGGTCCCTTATTGATTTCTTCTGCTTTTGTATTTGCCCATTCTTTTTGTCAGAATTGTATAAACTCGCTATGAATCGTCTGTTTACGATCATATTCCCACATCTGGAGCAGATCTGAGTCCAGACATTAACTAGCTTACTCCAAAACCTCATCGTCCTGATCTCAGACCACCATTTTTGGCAGACAGTATGATATTCTTTTTACAAAACAACATCTCTTTCCAAGAAGTTCAACTTTTTTCTCATCATTCCACAGAATACATTATCAAAATTCTTGGGAATCAACAAAATTGTTTTAGCAAAATCTCGAAAAGAGAGGCCAACAGAGTGGCCTTGAAATTTTCCCATTTGACCCTTTTGGTCCCTTTCGGCTCTGCTGTGGTGCAAAGACGCCTAAAGGAGCTCCAGGCAGCCTGCACTAATCTGGCATTAATAGCCAGATTGTTTTAACTCCTACAGACTTTAAAACTGTTAAAACATCTTTGTTTTTGCATCCATAAGTTATATCCTATATTGGATGAATACACTGACTGCAGATAAGCTAGATTTGTTGCATGTTTTGGTAATTTTAGTGTTTAATCGTAACATTTAACTAAGTTAGTATATATAGTCCAGTAATTGATCTAATGTTTATACACATTTATAGTAAATAAACGTTATCATTATTTTCACAATATAAACGTACTCATAGAAGTAATAATATATACTGAATTGGTTTGATGTTTGATTGGTCAGTTTCATGGTGGTGTGATGTGATTTGTTTAAATTGTCTTTGGTCTGCCTCTGGCTTCCAGCAAACGATTCAAAATCAAGTTGAATTCCGTCCGATGACCGTCTGCTCGCCGGCGCCCTGTGGTGTCACTGTAAATGCTTTCATGGATTATAATGGCTGCTTGTTTGCTACAGAGTCTGCAGCTGAACGTGGAGGAGCAGAACACTGTTTCATATTTAACTGTGGGAGAAAAAAGGCTATTTTTATTATATTCTGATTCTGAAACATGAAGATCAGCCTAAGTGATGAGGTCTGATTGTTCCAGTTGTTTTTCTGGTTTTTTTTGTGAATTCCTAATTCGCTGTTATTGTCGTCTTAGTCATCCTCCAGATCTTCATCTGTTTCACGTGTCACCATTTATAGATAATGAATTTCACCTTACTCTCTGAAAGGACTCATTTTAATTTTGTTTATTAAAATGTTGTCTTATTTTCTTGCATATTTTCTTGCTTTTTGGGATCTTTTAACCACTTCATGTTTTCAGACAGGTTCTAATTAAATGATTTCCTTGATCTCTTTCTCTGGGGATTTCTAGAGAAACTGAACCTATGAGACGAGATTTAATTTAAGATTTAATAAGAGGAGACAATGGCATTTTCTTAGGTGTGTATGTTGGCATTTTTTTTAAACTAAATTAACATTTTAAATGAAACTTAATTTGATGTGAAATATTTAAGTATGATAAATAAGTAAAAGCAGAAGAACTTTTTAAGGAGGCAGATATTGTTTAATGACAATATGTTATAAGGATAATGCTCTATGGCTGTAGGATTTCTGTAATCTATTTTTTTATTTTCTTTATTAATTACTGAAGAAATTAAATTTTTTAATGATTCATTGATGTGTAGAACCTGAGTTACATGTGTAACCATCTATGCTGCTCAGCTGTTACTGATAAAATTAGATTGTGGGCTGAAACTGTCTGTGACACAAAGTCATAGACAAACAAATTGGGCCAGAACCAGAACTACTGCCGACTCACACTCAGGGGCTCCGTCATCTTGGTAGTCTGACACCGAGGCGTCGTCTGAAGGAGCAGAACGACCCAGACTGGAGCTGCGGTTGTCATCAGAACCCTCATCTTCTCTGTAGTCCACTAAGCATGTGTGGAAAACAGAACAACACAACAACAAAGGTTGAAGCACAGTAGACACATTTTCATCTTAACCACAGAAGATAAACAATTTACTTACATCTTAATGGGAAATCCTGAGGATTCCTGCAAGATGGAAAAAGAAAACAACATAGAAATTTTACATTTCTTCATTTGAACTCGTGTTTTCAGTAGTTTGTATGTTTTGCAAAGCTGCACTGCTTCATATATTCAGTAATTATTGCTTCCTGTACTGCGCACCACAAAGCCACAGCTTTTCTCTAACAACAGATGTCTTTTCCCGTGCAGTGCAGGCAACACAAGCTTCCGGAGCCGACTTGCAGATCTCATGCAAGGGTTTCATTTTTTGGTTTCATGCACCGTTTACCATGGCATGTACATTAAAACACAATCAGAATCAAATATCAGAGAGAAAAAATAAATACTGTTAGATAAGATCTTTAACAAAAGTAAATAAGAACTGGGGGCTGATGTTGGTGTCATTAGATGAAACGAGTTCTTTTTAATTCAAACAACAATCGAAGCGATTGCCGCCAGAGTAACAATTTTCTTTTTGTATTAACAGTAAATGTTCGGTAATAGTGCCGTGAAGCTACGTCGTCACACTTCAGCAGCTGAGTGTCAGTGCTTCTAGTAGTGGATTATTTCAGTATGTAAAAGCCTACCTCACATGGGCGACCCTGAAGTTATTCAGCAGGACCTGCCGCGTCTCTTCAGTGTTTTCACTTAGGTTCTCATCCTGAAGGATCTCTGCCACAAACAGCTCACAATCTGTGGAACACAGGAACATCAAAGGATGCGAGTTCATTTAATGTGAAAAGGAAAACCACAACAAGTTGCTACTTGAGGAGCATAACTTCTTTTTTTTTCAGTGGAACAACAGAGAAATATGTTCAAATGTAACAAAAGCACCACAAAACTTCCTGCACAAATTCTCATATTTTAGATATTTGTTGATTTTTATTCATACAGAACACTCAAGTAGATTTATTCAGGCCAGGGATTATCAATTAAACTTCCAAAGGTGTTCATGCTCCTGGTCTTTTTTCACATTCATTCCACATTACAAACCCAATCTTCAGTGTTACTAAGTGATTTTTTTGTTATAATCAAGAATTTACTCAATTCATGGATAGCAGAAGCAACATTATTTAGTTATTACAATATTATACAGAAAATACTACAGTTATATTCATCTCTCATACCTCCCTTTACTGAAAATACCTCTAAATACATCAAGTCCAACAAATTACTTTCAAAAGTCAACTGAACAGAAAAAAAAAGTCTTATTGTGTCTTAAGTTCAGAGGAGATAGAGATAGCTGCTCTGTGAAGGACTCATAGGTTTGTTAGGAAACATAAGTGAACAAATAATGTCACAAAGACCAAGGAACCAGCAGACAGATCAGGTATAAAAGTGTGGAGTTTAAAGTTATATTAAAGTTATGTGGAATTTTCACAAAGAATTGATCAATCCACTGTTGGAATAAGATCATTTCATTACTGAGTAATGCTACCATGAAGCTGTGTGTGCATGTTGGGGGGAAAGCAAAAATATATTTATCGAGAAGGGAAAAAATAGCTGAAATTGACCAGATCTTACCAAACTTTGTTGTTTTAACTGGAGCATAAGTTAGATTTACAAAGCAGAGATTTAAGGTCTTCAAATACAAATTCCTGACTCACTTCTGATTTCTTATAAAAACAAATTCTGTATAATCGTTTTTACACTTCACATGCCCTGCTTTGTGTTGTTTTATCACTCAATACCCCAATGAGACACGTTAACAATGTTGTTTTAAAAATATGACAAAGAAAAAAGGAAAAAGCCTAAAAAGAAAAAGAAAAAAAAAGTGAAAGCCAAACACAGAACGAACTTAAAACCCACTTGATACTGAATAATCTTATGATCAGAATATGTATTGGAAGGAACCAAATCATTCAGATGTTAACTTATTTCTGTTGTTTTGGTGTTGAAATGACAAAGGTTTTAACCTCTTCTTGCTGTATTAAACATGCGTCTATATAACTGCATAGAGAGGCTAAATAACACACAAAGTGATATTTGGGTAAAGGACAATTTCAAATTTATTAAACAAACCCAAACTTCTTAGGTTTTCTTCTGCAGGCTAATTTCAAGGCTGCATTTGTTTCTCAAAAATTACACAATTCATTTTTCCGCAGTATCATAACCTCACACACAAAACACAAGGCCTTTATAGTAAGAACAATTTTCAGAAAAAAAATTATTGTTTATAAATGGTTTTAAACAAAATTCCCACCAACAACTAGCATCCCTTAGCTATCGTAAAAAAATAATTGTAATATTTGTGCTAATTTCTTCATGTGGATCAGAGTATAAAATCAGACATTTATGTAGAAATTGATCACTTCTTGCTTTATTGGGTATAAATAGACCTTCCTATATGGTTAAACCCATTCCACTAAGCTACCTCACAAAATGAGAAGGACAAGAAAACGTGTTGGGAAGGGTAAACATGTGCTGCCTTTCAAAAATCAAGAAATTGCCACAAGAAAGCAGAAACTACCCTAAGCTTGCTAATATTTACAGGAAAGGCAATTATCATTAAATTAAAAAAAATTGTGTACAAAAAATGTAAGAATCAACGCCGACAGGCACAGTGAGTACGACAGCAGGACAGGTAAAAATATCCTGAGCTTCCTGTTAGACAGCTGTGGTAAAGAATGGCTTCTCCCAGGCTCCATACCAACACATCTCTACCTGGAGTGCTAACATTAGTGGGGGGTGCTGCACCTAGCTGCTTTTTAAAATCACTTTATTAGAAGAACAACACAGGAACCTCAAAACTTTAAATAAATATTTAAGTCCTCAGTTGAACCAACTTCAAACCTGAAGGTATAATCACTAATAAAGATGGGACTCATCTTTAGGATAACGACAAAAAACAGGTTGGTCCACATCCACTATCTGATTCAGTGTTTTATGTCCTTCGTCACATGTTACACAAATAAAAGGAAAAATGCAAATATCCCCACAGGGTTGCGTTTGCAGGATCAACACTTCATGCAAATGCCGCTAGTTGGAAACGGTTTTACTGTACATGGCGACTGAAATAAGGATGTAAGAAATTAAAATGTTTTGTTTTTCGTTTTGATCAAGACTTTTCTTCTAATGAAGGAAATGCTCCAAAGTTTGGAAGTTTCTCCCAAATGCAGGTCAAGAAATTCCACCTTGCTTTGATGTGTTCTGCCTTGACATACTGTAATTTTGAGAAATAAGGTTCAAATCTAAATAACTTTGGTAAATAAATATATTTGAACAAGAAATGAAGATATTACCATCCAAGAGTCTCCGGAGCTCATGTGGGATTGTACCCATCCCTGATTTTGCTCAGCACACTAGTTGAATCAAGGCTCCTTTTCTGGTTTTTAGATCCTTTATGATTTTCCCTCAGAAGCTGCCTAACTTCATTTAGCCTCTGGCATACAGCTACATCTGCCTAACTGGAACAACAGTGTAGCACCAACGATGATCATCACCATTGGCACACTAGCGATGATCATCAACATTTGGCACACTAGCGAACAACCTGTGAACTCTTGCACTAAGAGCAGACTTCCGTGCATGCATCGAGATTTGCACATGGGGTGGAGCAGAAGGAAAGATGACAACTTCCTCTGCCGTCTGGTTTCTCAGTAGAGGCATATGCAGGTCTGAATCTTAGTTTAAAAAAAAAAAAGCGTCTGCTTTATAGCAATAAAAAATAAATACATCTTGCCTGGAGTTTTGTGACTGAACTGAAAAGCCCAAAAATCAAACAGGCAATCAAATGTCTATGGAGGCAATCAGAATGAATCAATCAGTGAATCAAATGTTAGATTTTCTTTTAAAGAATAAATACTCAAACCAAACAATCTGGTGGACGATCTGGGGAACTACAGCAGTAAAAACATTTTTAAATTCAATTTCCAAGACAAGTAAGCTTACCTTATAGGATCATTTTCCAATATGCATTTAAATATCCACTCTGTTCCGGTAATCAGTTATAAACCTGCTTTTATTAGAAACCGATAAACCTTCATTTTTCTCCTGATTCGAGTCTGCAAATCATTAGATGAAATAGATTGCTGACACCTTTCAGGGTGTTTTCTTTTTGTTACCAGAAGAAAGATTTAAAAATAGTTTAATATGCATTTGCTGCCCAGTTTATGACCTTCTGCATTCTCTACAATGCTATGATTCCTAAATGTTCCTTTTTATAAGCCCTTATTTGAATGTGTACAGGTTGAAAATGCTCAAAAAGTTAAAGTGCATGATACTAGTTCAACATACTTAAATTTAAGTTGTAAAAACCAACTTATCAATTTATCTACCCTACCTACTAACACGGGGAGAGTGGTATGATGGAGTTCTTTAATACTATTATCAAGCTTCTCCATAATAAACTGGTATACTGGTCATAAATACTGATTCAACAGCAATATCTAATACAACAGGTAACAACTACTTAAAAAAACAGTTTTAGTCCTGTTACTGGATCACAAAATGTGTGTCGACTCGGTTCAGTTCAAAAAGTACTTTATTTGTTACTAACAGGGGATGTAGATGCACTCTTTTGGTTTTATGGTTAAACCAAGCAGAATAAAGAAATTCCACCCCTGTAGTAGAGCAGTTAAACTTTGTGTTTAGTGAGGTTGGTCAGTGTTAAAGTCTAAGAATCACTGCATAAGTATACCAAAATAAACTGGCAAAATACTGAATACCTCTGAAGAAATGACAGTAAGAGGGGAAAAAAACATACTAGGTCAATAAATCAGTATGAGCTGCCAGTTATGATAGGTGTGGATGAGGCAAATTAATAAACAACATATTTTTAATATTTTGGATACATGTTAATTCAATACATTAAAATCTCAATTAAACGCTTAATGAAGCTTAAGCGGAAGTTCAAACTGAATAAAATGGACCGCTTGCCTCATGTAATGAGGAGTTCATCCATCTATGGAGCAACCAATCAGTGTTCTACTGCACCTGAAATCAATCAGCATCAAGAGTCCAGCATAAAAAGACTTTCATATCTATAACAGTCTGCTACACAAGAAGCTTCAAGAGTTGGATTTCGACTCTGATGACCCTCATCCAACCTCTTCTTCACCATCTCGCAGCTTCCTTCCAGGACTATTCCTTAAACTCATATTGCATGCATGGCATCCCCAGCCGGTCTGGCAGAACATCGCCATGTTGAGCCTGGTTCTGCCAAAGATTTTTTCCGAGTTTTTTTTCTCTTCATAGTCGCTCATGCTTGCTCATTATGGAGGTCCATACGAAACTGTACCTTACTCCAATCAGCAACTTTCAGATCATCTGCGACCTTAAGGTTTTAATAACTCTGTTGGTGGTGGTGTGGCATTAGCTAACTTTAGCTTGTTAAAGTTAGCTAATGCAGTCATGGTGGAAAACTAAATTCTTGGAATCGATTTGCTCAGAGTAAATTACATTTTTCTTACCTTTTTGGACAAACAAAATTTAGACGGGTTTCTTATACTTTGATTTTTTTTTTTATCTAATTCTTGGAGAGCATGAAGAGTTCAAGCTAGGAGATAAAAACGGCTGATACCCACCATCCGCTCACCCCGCCGCGGCCAATCAGGACCAGCATGCTGCGCCGCACCAGCCAATCGTCGTTCTTCGGATCCATTCATAAAGCCAAAGACACTTAAGAACTTCCTGTTCATCAGCCGCGCTCAACCCTCCTCCTCCTCCATCTTGATGGACAAGCTACCAGCTCTCTTCGTCCCTTCATCCCAAAGCTCCGCTCTGCCACCAGTATCCGGACCAGGGGGAAGACTACCCGGAGCTTCACCGGATCCGATCACCTGCCCCTGGTGATCCTCAGCTCACAAGTCTTCTGCTGGGTTCCAGCACCAAAGAATTGTATCATTAAATCCTTTAACTGCTATCTTTCTCTGTGTGATTCTATCCAGATTGAAATTAAAGCTGCATTCAAAAACACCTTTGCAACAATTTAGCTATTTAAATCATACAATTGTGAAACAGGACAAACTTTGTACCTACTTCAACCATCAAACCCTTATCTGGGAATAATTATGTTATTTATAGTATCAGTATTAAAAAGTTCCCAATATGTTCAACCTATAAGACGGTTTAATAGGTTTGTGAATACGCTGCATTCAAATACACAAACTCTCAAAAGCTTTGAAGTTGTACATTACAAATTGTGCATCTAGTAAAAACAGAAGTGTGTGTATATCTATCAAATACAAAGAGTCAAAGGGCAATTAACCTATTTATGTGGACATTTTAAAACTACATTGCAACATGCATTTGATTTTAGAGTTTTGTGGGAAAGGGTAAGAAAAAGATACAATTTAGTGCATTAAATAGTACTTTGTTAGATTTAAATTACTTGGGGGAATAATTAAAAATGCAGTTAGTTTATATGTGTTTGGATACAGTGAATTAGGCTACTTATTGTTTTGCTGTGCCCTAAATTTGAGCATAATGTTTTCCAATATAGGGGTTAAATGGAGTTATGGAATATCGAGCTGTCTAATGATTAAAAGTGAAAAGTAAATATCAGGTTGTGTAATTATTCATGATTTATGATGCAATAGTTGTAAAATTTTAGACAGTAAGATGTTATCTTAAAATTAAACACCAGATCCTTTGAGAATGGATTTAATTAAGCCCATCTCTTAGTGTTTTAATTTTCTACTCCATCTGGTCCAGCAGAAATAAAACTAACAGGGATGTTTCAGTCGACACATAAACGCAGCACCACTAAAGTGGCCCCTCACTGCATTTGACAGGCTGTGGATTAATAGTTCAGATTACTATTGGAGGGGTGAGCAACAATGGATTGAACCAGGCTGGGTTTTTAGACACACAATTGACCCTTGCAGAGGAGACATTGGTGGTGGAAGCCGTTCAAACAGCAGTAATGCCAATTGTTTTATTGATCGTGTATTACTGAAACACGGGGAAGAAAGCAATCAAGTAAATAAGTCTCAATTCTACACTGCTGACATTGTCAGCATATATCCATCAGAGCATGATGCATGTTACAAAAAGTGTTCAGTTTAAATAGTATTCAATGTCTCACAAAATAAGCTAAAGTCTTTAAGATTGTTCGCATTTTATGGAATTAAAAAGCCTTAAACTCTATTTTTCAGTACTTTGTATGAAATCCATACTGGTTATAACAAAGAATATTGTGTTTATAACAAAGAATATTGTGTTTCTAAAAATATGCAAACCTGATTTTAAAAAGGTTTGAAAAGGTTTTGCAAACCGTGCCTTGCATCTGTGTTCAACCCCTCTTCGTTAATGCAACACATTTTTCAGATTCGTCTTTCCCACTTTCACACTTATAGTGTGTTTTTTCCATCTCTTTTTTTTAATAGTTCAAGCTCTGTCAGACAGGATGGGAAGATAATGCAATATTAAAGACTCTCAGTTGAGTAGGTCTGGGCTTTTGGCTATTCTGACACATAAATATGTTTATTTGTAAATCATCCTGTTGTAGCTTTGTATGTTCAGGTTTATTTGAGTGGTGGAAGATGAACCTCTGTCTCAGTATCAAGTCTTTTGCATCATTTCACATGATTATGTTTTTTTTTATGTTTATGTAGTACCAGGTCATTCCCAATCAACTCTGAGCTGCTTATCTGTCGTCACTAAAGAAAATAACCCCATGATGCTGCCACCGCTACCGTGTTGCACTGGGTGAGTAGATGTGTTTAGCAAGTTATTCAGGATTTTGTTGATGAGCCCAAAAGTTTATAGATAGTCTCTTCAAAGTTGAGGATTTTTTTTTTTTTTTGAGCTTTTTACGGCACTAACGGCTCATTTTTCTGACAGTAGGCTGACAGGAAAGGGGGGATGAGAGAGGGGGAGAGACATGCAGAAAGGACCACAAGCCAGATTCGAACCTGGGTCACCCGCGTCGAGGACTAAGGCCTCCATACATGGGTGGTGCGCACTAACCACTGTGCCACCTGCACACCTGATTTTCTTTTTTTTTTTTTTATCAGTGAAACATTTTCAAATTATGTGATGTTTCCCTTCCATGGTCCTTTGTTTTGATCTACCAGATAAAATCCCATTAAAGTTTGTTGAAGTCTCTGATTTGAATGTGACAGAGTTTAAAATCATTCAGGTGTCATGAGTTATTTTTTTAAGGCGCTACATTGGTAATAATTGTATATAACTCAGACAAAAGTAAATTGACAAAGCTTCAACTCACTAAAACAGTTGTTTTTACATTTAACGTTTGTGGATCAGGAATCTAAAAACAACAGAAAAAGCATTAAGGATTCTGCAAATCATTTTATCCGTAGTTCAGAGTAAAGTAGCAAAAATGTTTTCTGTGGTTTTTCTCACATTGAAAATTGTCTCATGAAGGCCTCCTTACTTGTCACTTCCCTACAGGAAGCCATGGGGTCAGAGTGAGTTTGAATCCTATGTTGGGATTGTCCCCACGCTGACCTGCTCCTGACTGGCCTCCCAGCAAAAAGCCCCTGTGAAGGTAAGAGGAACTGGGGTCCCCTCCCCTGGATAAGGGGTTCCCTCCCCTTGACAGCTCCACAGAGCCCCAGCCACCTGCCTGCTGGGCTGGCCCCCACATATGAAAAGGGAAGCTCTTTGTAATCCGACGGGGATTACACCACCCAACAATGCAGCAGTGAAAGAGCGACAAAAGCCCCGTATCAAACGCTGCTGAGGGGGAGCAAGGCTATGATCTCCCACTTCTACCAACACTGACTCCTCAGCCACCTCTCATCTCACTGAGAGTCCCCCCCCCCCGAATGCCTCTGTCCTCCTTCTGCCCTCTTCATCTCTGAGATCTGGCCTTTTATCAGCGCATTCCTTTTCATTTGCATTGCGGTGTGGGGAGGGACGGCAGGTCTCTCTGATCTGATAGCACCAGGCGAGAGAGAGAGAGAGACAGGAGGATCCTCAGGGCACGATATGTGCATCCTGTCCTGCAAACACACGCACACACATACAAAAACACCACACTGCATTCTCCAGATAGGCAGGGACCTCTCTGCAGTCTAGAGGGACAAATAAAACTCCCATGCCTGTCTTTAAAGCTCAATTTCTTTTCACTTTAAGGACAAGCAAGTCTGAGGTGTGAAAAGCTTCAGTTCCTAAACGTAAACCCTGAATGTGACCATACAGGCAGTCATTTAAATTGGTCTCTTGTATGTTGTAATAAAAAAGGGGCAGTTCACCATGCCAATTTTCCCCTGAATCTCTGTGCTTCTAGCCCATACTAATGAATTGACTTCTGGAAGCTGTTGGTTGGTCTAGATTTTTATTAGGCCTCATCAGAGTAAATGGGTCTGTCTACAAATATAAATATAAACTATAAAGAAATCGAAAAATATACATATATTTATCCTTTCTTCCACTTCACAATAATGCTATTCTTCATGTTGGTCCATCTGCAGGGTTTGAAAGGTATTACAAGTCTTAAATTAAATAAGTTCACTTTTAGAACTGAAAAAAACTCAAAGAACCTCTGATTTACCATTTAGGGACTTGAATTACTTCTAGTTGCGTCTGATATTTATGTGTACATTTCTTTGCTCATTGCCTCCTCCTGTGACTTTTTCATTTATTCCATATGCTGTCCTTGTGGCTAAGGAATTTAGGCATCATTACATTTTGACAGACCTACGGCGCTCTGTTGGGAGTAATTTACAGGCAGACATCCAGGAAAAAGATTAAGATAAAACCCTTCATGTTAGGTATTTACAACCAGCCCTATCGCCATGATAAAATGGTGCATTTAGGAAGTTTGGCTTGAAATCAGTAATTAGCTGGAAGCCATTAGTAATATTGGCTTTAAAGGCTACATTATAACATGTTTAAAGGTGTTGAAGCAAGGTAACCCAGGAAATGGAAGTGCAAAGAACAACATCCTCACTGGATAAAGTTATTAAAAAAGACTTAAAGAACACTAACCTGATTTGATTTTAAATTTCTTATATTCAGTTTCTAAAAGATTTAGGCAAAAATGATCCTGTTGACCATTTCTGCTTTCTCCTAGGAAGTCCTGTTTTAGATTGTGTCATAAATTACATAATGAGTTTCAAGTACAAATGTAATCAAAAAGTAATAAAGAAAAAGACTATTTGAAATGAAAAAAACATTTGTTTAACAGTTTAAAATTATACTATAATTTTTTTATGAATTATTCTGTAAGATTAACTATAAAATATAGTTAAATGTGTTGGATCAACTAACACAGTTATAGACTTTTAAAACCTAGAAACTTGCAGATGTGGTAAAGTTTAAGGAGGGTGGTCACTTTCCCACTTTCCTCAAGTGTGTTGTATTGTTAAAACCTTGAATGTAGCTTTAATTTACATATTTTTTTCTACAGCATATATGTTTGGTGGCTCCATAAGAGAAAAGGCGTGACTCATAGCCAGCCTCTCTTTGGTAATAGGTGGCCTTTAATAGAAAGTGGTTGCAATATTTTTTTAATCCATGTTTGATTATAATTATGCTCAGTTTTGTGGGCTACAATCCAGATGAAATTGTTTTTACAATATGACAAAATGAGAAACAGTTCAAGTGGGGTCAATACTTTAAAGAGTGAAAACCTTACAAAATCCTTAACGGTTAACTTTAAAAACAACCTTAAATTACAAATTAAAAAAAAATGTTTGTTGTAAATGTTTGCGCTTCTCAAGGAGATAAAAAAGAGGCAGTTTGCTTTTTGGATTTCCTGTTAATCATTGTGTTCTTGACCCACCCATTGCTCAAACATATGTCAGAGTAAGAAGTTGGGGGGGGCTTTTGTTGCAGTGAAGTTAAGGAAAGACAAAAAAAGAAGACCATGATGATGGATTGAGGACAGAAAAACCTGAACCTTCAGTCTGCCTCAGATCGACTGACTTGGATTGTTACCACGGCACAGATCAATGTTAGCCCTGAAAGCGCTGAATGGAAAATCATTCGGATTGTATTATGTTAGAATATATGAGCCATTTCAAAATATTAATTCAGCATTATTTGAGGTGTCTGTTAAGGATGGCAGTTAGAGCTCTCACTGCTTTGACTCGACTGAGCGATTACACACCTCTATTATATGTGATGTATGAATGTGTGAGAGGGACCTATTTTTCATGACCAAGACTTTGTCCCTGGAGGGAGGTTAGAAGGAAGACTCCACGAATTACTCCAAAACGGCTGCTGTAATCTGAGGAAAAAGGGAAGCCCAGCACTATTGGTATTGGAGGAAACTGTGAAGACATGTCTGGATTTTGCTTGTAATCCTGCTGCTGCTCCCCCCTGTCCAGTTAATTGGAATACAAAGCAGAGCAGGGTCGATGAGAGAGCGGCGGTGGTGAAGATGAAGAGAAGGAGGAGGAGGAGGAGGTGTAGCGGCTGTCTGTCTCCAGCAACCTTCACTGCTCGCTGGAAATTGACTGTGGAAGCAGCGAGCGAGACCGACACACTGTCACTGGTAAAATGAACTGTCACCTTGCATTTCTCAACCTCCTGGCAGCGTCGAATTGGCCGCTTTGAACCATGCGACGTGACACTGATTGAGTTCTGGTTTTCCCCCTCCTGGGCTCTAAAGGAAGCAGGCCGCTTTGATTCCAAGTGTGCAGGCTCTCCATGCAGAGTGTCCCTTCAAAACGTTCACTGGTGCTCTCTTCTTCCTCACCACCCCTCATTATTTCATTGTGCTGCTTCGTTACTCTGCTTCTCAGCTGGTCTTGTTTTTATTTATTTATTTTTCAAACAGTGGGCAGTCAAAGGCGCCTGACAGAGACACAGAGGAGGAAAACTATTAGGGGTAGCCATTTGGATCCTGGAGGCAATCCCAGGGAGTATTAAGACGTTAACCCTGGCCAAGTCACTTGTCTCTCCCGGTTACCGTGCTGATGGAGTGGGGAAAGGTTTCAGTCGCAAGGGGAGATCCAGGAGACAGGAGCTTCGGATCAGCTGCCGTTTCCAGATCCAATCGAGCCTGACTTGGATGGGGGATGGTTGTCAGTAGCCACCCAGGCTGGGCTGTAAGGAGGCTCAGTGCCAAAACAAAGGAAAAAGATAGTGTGCCATTCCAAGCCTGTCTGAATTCATATTCATCTCTTGCTTTGAAGAAATCAAAGTAATATAAATAATTGATTTAGACATCAAAGCGTGAAAATAAAATAATAGTTCAATAATTGGCTTATTGTTTTGTCTCTTGAACATTAATTTCTATTATTTATTGTGCCTTTTTTGGGTATTCTAGTAAAGTGCATAACTTTTTTGAGTTTCCCTGGACTGGATTCTAAATTGACCTGCTGGAAGGTTTTAGCTTTGCAATCAACATATTCTCCTACCTGAGCTGAAGAGCTGTGCAGCTCATCCATAGTTACCATAAGTGCTCCTGCTAGTCTTAAGGTAACTACTGCTACTTACCCACTTACCCGCTTTAATCAGTAAAAAGGTAATGGCATATAAATACTTTTGCATCATTATAAAACAAGTCTTAGGTCTTAATCACAAGTGTTTTGCTGTCATGCTAAGGTGACATTATCATATGTCTTTGTCCAATCAGAAGCCTGGAAACCAAAGATATTCAATGTAATCCCAAAGCTGACAAAGAAAAATATTAGATTTTAAGATCAAAGACATCCAGAAAGCTTTGAAATGAACAATTTTTAGGAGGCGCCCGAAATTATATTATCATTATTATTATAGTTTCCATCCAGGGGCCATTTAACTATTTCCTGGCTTTTATTCCTGTGGCTTTGTACGTTCAAATGTTTAATTATCTAATTTAATTAGATTGTATAGGATGTTATTGACTATAAATTGGAATTCTGAAATATAGTTGGTGCAGTCATAAAGTCTGACTCAACACGATTTTATTTGTCTGTATTGCAGAGGAACAAATGGCTTTGATCTAAAAAGCTTACACTTGATACCTGCCAATAAAAAAAAATCACCTCTGTGTGGTATCTCTTAGATGACCAACCCCCCCTGTTATGGCATGAATACTGGATCCGGTTCCCTTTGAAGCCTTGGGGACCCCGCAGAGTGACATGCGACAGAGGAACTGGTAGAAACCCAAGGAAGAGAGCCTGGCAATAGACTTGTAAAAGAGCCTGCAACAACTGCTAGCAGCATGGGGTACAAACTGCACCAGGCTGACCTCAAACCTCAAAGAGCAGAGGAAGAGAAGGAGGAGAGAGGGGTTGGATGAAGATATGGATTGATAGATCCTGTTTTTTATTATTCCTATGTTTGTTCATGCATCTGGGTTTTTTTTATATAATTTATAAGGAGAGTTATATCTCCTTTCTCTTAGAGTTGTCTGCTACTCCTTGTCCTCCCTGAGAAGCCAAGGAGGCTGATCGCCTCCTCCTTTCTCCCTGATGAACATCTGTCTCCTCGGCGCTGGCTTCACAACCAACTCTTGACACCTCCAGATGGAGAGCCTGCTGGGAGAGCTGAGGTATTACCTCCAGAGATGGCAGGGATCACACCCCTAGAAAGAAATCCCACACTTGTTTTCTGGACCGACCCCCTTTTTTTTCTACTGTTATTGTTGTTGGTTCTGTCAATTCTCACCACATCACCCCACCACGTCCCCAGCCTTTGCTGCTCATCTGATTAGCAGGCTCTTGGCCTAGTTAAGTAATGCATGACATCTGAGCTTTCCTCCTAATTAACTGTAATGGGTTGTGCGGTCCTTTAGCTGTAACTTCTATTCAAAGAACCATATTAATTTTTAATACAGTTGTGAAAGAACTGCAGGCTCATGTAAATGTGTTTGAAATGATTTCTGATTTCCATTTCCTAAATGCATGTTTTCCAGGCGCCTTAAATAGATTAAAGTTCACACATTCTTGATCATGGCCACAAAAATAAAAAATAAAAAAACCCTATACTGCTTTATGAGTCTAAATATTAGAAGCAGTACCTGTGAAAATCTAAAGCGTAAAAGCCTGAGAGTTTCCTCCGCCAGAAACACTCCGCTTCTCTTGACAGATTGACTCTGCATTCATTTGTGCCTGAACTCTGTGTGAACCTCAGCATTGGAGAAGAAGGGCATCAACAGGCCAGTGCTGTTGGGGCAGAAACTGTGTGTGCAAACCCATCACCCAGAGCAAATATTGAAACTGTGCCCCCCTTTACCATGAGAGGAAACAAGGTGGTCAGGATCTGGAAGCCACTGTAGTTGCTGTTTCTATTTAGAATGTGACTTTTAAAATAACATTTCATATAAATCAGGTCAGATAGAAATGGTTAGAAGCTACGGCATTAAATTTGGGTAACAAATCAAAAGCAAAACTCGACTTCCTGGAGTTTGTTGTCATGTTTAGAGCCCCTGGAGGTATTTGGAGGTGAAAAGGTCACTCAGAACCACCCTGCGTGTTGTGAAAGATTCCTCTTGTCACATTATGCAAGCTGACATTGTTGAGGTCAAATAAATTCAAAATCTACAAATTAGAGATGTGCCAATCAGGCTCCTGCGTGCTTGTGTTTTTTGGGTTTCTTTAAGATCCAACCCGATCCGATTTGTTTCTCTTATTCTAAGGAGTCTTGATGTGAAAAAATTACTCCTAGTCTTTGATAGACGTAATGGGCAATAGAACAGGAAGGGATCACAGGACAATCCTGTTGTCTGTGCATATGTTGCTACCTTTATATGATAATTACTAAACTGAAAAAAGTTAGTTGATGCTTTCAGTGGCTGAACGTTTTAGGTGTACTTAGTTGTTATTCATTTAATAGATATCATTAAAAAAAGCTAAAATCTGATTCTGTTAGCAATCTGTTAGATTGTAATGTCTGATGCACTGATTGATGCAAGAGAAATCCTTTTTTGTAAAATGATGCAATCTATATTTACAACTTTAGAAAAAAGTCAGCTTCTATAAACAATAAATGCAAAGATCCTTAATATTTGACTATCTTTATTAAGCTAAATCATCTGAACAAGTGTTGGAAAATACCCTGTAAATAAATAGTGCAAACAATGACACTGAGGAAATCAGTGCTTCAACACAAAACAAAGCTTGGACCCAAGATGGATGTAAACATAAATGAATCAACAAAAAATATATTTTTTAGAAGCACTGAGATCAAATGAGAATAATGCATTCAGTCATACCCTGTAAGATTCACAAGTCCTGGTATTTACTTCCCCTGGAATGGTTGCAACATATTGTGGAAAACTGCTTTCTAAAGTCCCTTCACAGTTCACGATTTTTCCACTTTAGTATTTGGGGAGGGGGTTTCAGAGAGTTTTTCTGGTGGGGTGTTGCTGACTAGGACGCAGCCGAGTTTCTCCCTCTTCTTCTGCTTCATCCTTCGGTTCTGGAACCAGATCTTCACTTGCGTCTCGTTGAGCTCCAGGCTGGCCGCGACCTCCACCCGCCGCGCCCGCGTCAGGTACTTGTTGAAGTGAAACTCCTTCTCCAGCTCTGTGAGCTGCTTGGTGGTGAAGTTGGTGCGGATCGCATTGGGTTGGCCCGAAACCCCGAACTCCGACAGAGCGGCTGTGGGGTAAGGAGAGGGAGGGGGGGTGGAGAGAAACATGGAAGTGATGAAGCTGATGAGCTGATGATGAGGGTAAGATGTGAATGAAAAACGTGAGAGTCAATCGCTTTGCTTTGTGCTTTACCCATAATTTACGCATAATTTGGATTTAATAATATAAATATCCAACCTGTTTTAGGGGGGTTCCGCTTCACTTTCATCCAATCGAAAGTTTTGGAAGTCTCCTCCACATGTCCATGCTCTTTCTCCTTGCACTGAGGTGGTAACCTCCTATAAACACTCTCCGGATACTCCTGCTGCCTCTGATCCGGATACTGCATATACTGGCCGGGCCCGATGCCGTCCCCAGGGTAAGGAGCTATGCTCGTCCCTAGAGGAGAGACCTGTGCGTGCATGAAGCTCCGATCCTGGTCGGGGGTCAGGCCGTATTGGTGGTGTCCGTATTCCAGAGTTGAGCCGTACATGGGGTTTCCTGCTGCCGAAAACTGTAGATCCAGATTAACGTGCGGCTGGTGGTGCAGAGGGACGTTTGGAGCCTGATGGGGCACCAAACACCCGTCCGGTACGTAACTATCACTTGTTGCGCAAGAGCTGGACGACGAATAGCCATGATTTAAGTTGGAGTATCCAGCTTTTGCGCTGAATATATTTGCTCCACGGCTGCACACCGGATAGTCTAAGTAGGAGTTCATCCTGCAACCAGGGCCTGGTGTATTTGTTTTAGTCCTGATCAGGAGTGAGTCGTCATTAATGGTCGCTCCCTGTGCCCTGACCTTAGGTAGTATGTCAAAGCTGAAGGGGAAAAAAAGTGCCTTCCACCCCATATCACCTTCCTGACCACACCATGTGACCAGCCAAACGCCAATGGCAATAGAGCCACAGCACTCTGTCAAATCTGCAGGCTCGTCCATCAAAGGGACCCATTTACATGACAAACACTTCAATCAAAGTGGCTCATCTATCTGAGGAGAACACAAACATAAGGACACATCTGCTGTAAAGAGGCGCTCCAAATAAAGAATAAAAAATAGAATAGAAAGTTTGGATCTTCTCATCAAAATCATATAATTATCATCAATACGTGTACATAT
>JAUZNJ010033192.1:0-13286 GCA_034780135.1 Jordanella pulchra
ACTTTGCCAGTATGTGACATGTGAATTTCTCCGCTGTGAGATCAATAAAACTCATCTAATCTAATCTAATCTAATCTTATATAGCGTCATTTCAAGTCAGGAGACTTGCCAAAGTCAAGACTGTTCTGCGCCTCTCACTAGGGGCAACTCCAAAGTTGAAAGCTGTCAGACCCCTCTTAAGGAGACGGGTTCCAGAACCATGCTTTGAGTTGAGTCCAAGTTAGATTCAAACACCTTTAAATGAAAAGAAGACACAAGAATGAAAGTTTGTTTTTGGCTGTGGATGAGAACAGCAGAAGGCAAACCCTGGGATCTGAGGAGCTGCCTCTAATCCACCAGCTTTTATTAAAAATTAGGCATTCCCTATTTACACACACACCACTCTATGGGAAGGGGTTTGAAAACACCTGTATGTCTTCAAGATACACTTTACAGATTTCTCCTTCTTTGCCCAAGGAAACCTTTTAACCTTTTCAAGTTCATAAGAAGTTCATCTTTGATTAACTGTCCATGGGTCTTCTCAAACAGGAATTATCATAAAACCTTCACTCACAGGAATTGGTGATTTATGGGAATGAGTTTCTGGAGTTGTTTTCTAACAGTGAGGTCAAATTGGAGCACTTTACACTACATGTTAAAGGAAATGCACATAATTACTATCATTTTTTAAAAAGTATCTAAACAAACATTAGATAAAAACAACAAAAGTATTACCATCAATCCATCCATCCATCTTCTCTCGCTTCATCTGTCAGGGTCACGGTCGGGCCAGTGCCTATCTCCGGGAGACTATGGGCGTGAGGTGGGGTACACCCAGGACATTAGTTTCTGAAAGTCCGACTATTTCTAGTTGGAACCTCTCAACTTCACTCGCCAGCTGAGGTTCCTCCCCCACCAGAAAAGTGACATTCCATGTCTTGAGCGTCAGCAGACTAGGATTGGATGTCCAAGGTCCTGATACCTGGCTGCCACCCACTGCATAAAGCATGTGATCCCTTTGGAACCCCTCACAGGGGGTGGGCTCATGAAAAGGTGGACCCATATTTCTTTTTTGGGGTGTCCCTGGCCACTAGGGGCCACTGCCATCTCGTGACACGTCTGGGCAAGGGAATACTACTTTAATCTATGTTTCTCATCGAAAGTAGTCTTGGGCTGCACTTTGTCTGGCCCCTAACATAGGAACTTTCTGCCTTGGATGACGCAGCAAATTCTACCATCTTGATTGTTTTCTTTTGGCACGTTAAGATATGTTTACCAGATCGGATTATGTGTGGTTCCTTATCGAGCATTCCTTCTGATTGGTAAACTCACAGCTTTCCACAATGGTAAGGTGGCAGCCCAGGGAGGAGAAAATACTAAATCATATGAAAAATAACATTTTAAAAGTTATATCGTACGTCACAGAGAAAATATAACCCTAGAAAGAAGGAAAACCACTGTACAGATTTAATAAAATGGTATATTCAGATAAAAATGGAGGAATGTGCAAGTTGCACAAAAAGAAGGAGAGCACTCAGTAAAAGGGCAGTCAGTTTGCAGAGAAATAGAAAAACTTTTACTGTAAACAAGACAGTAGAAAACACTTCTAGAAGAGGTTAAGAACTGTTAAAATCACAGTTAGTATCTGTGTTGATTAAACCTTTGATGTATAAAAACAAATTAAGCTGATACAATGAAAGAATGGCATTTGTGAAAAAAATATAGCTTTTGGTCAGATAAAGAAAAAACTAACTGTGCTAATCAGGCCTGTTTTTCATCGTTTTAGGCAAGTTTCTGATCCAATTACGAACAACTTTTTGGGAGCAAAGTTGAAGTGGTTTATTCAAACAGAAACTTGCAATTTGTTGGGAGGCTTCTTGGTAAATGGGCGAGAGATACACTGTAAAGGAGGGGAATTAGGCAATCAGAGTAATGGATCAGAATGATGTTCAGACTGTGTGAGAATTCTTATCTTACAGGAGCAGTTGTGAAAAATCCCCAACCGAGTAAGCAAGGTTGGAGCTGTAGGCTGTGTAGCTAGCAGAGGAAGATGACATCTGGAGGGGAGATATTTGGAGAGCAGGTTGGTCCAGGCTAAGGTGGGAAAGGGAAACTCAGGAAACTCAGGAAATCAAAGTGTTTCATGAATCCAAAAAGTTATGGCAAGCATCCAGCGTGGAATCCAAGAAGGAGCAATATACGGAGAGAGAAGACATTGCAGGGCAAACCTTGGAAAGAAAGCACCAAAAGATTTTGGCAAAAAGAAATCAAATCCTCCTAAAGCTCGGGCCAACGAGGTGGAATGAGAGCAGATGTGCCAGAGCACACTGGACAAAAGGACTTAGTTCTTATAGCAATATTCTTCTAATAATAAAAAGGGAGCAAACCAGATATTGTGCAGCAAAAGTAATACTGGAGTCAAATATGATGTGAGGGAGTTTATCAACTTCTGTGTGAACAACACCAAGCCTCTCATGACAATATGGTGTTTTGCGAAAAATGTGCTCTTGATCAACCCTAAAAGGAAGGCCTTACATAAGCAAAAGTGCCATAGTGGCCTGATCACAGATGAAGACTCAAAGTTCAGACAAAGGATCCAGAACTTTGTAGGCTGGTGCTAGGAGTCCTATCTGATAGTAAATGTGTGAAAAAAAAGAAGTGGTTAATTTCCAGAGGAGCAGACTCTCCTTAACAACACCACAGAAAACCCAAGGAAAGCATGTTTAGATCATGACTCTAAGTATCTGGGTATTCACCAGAACCATACTTTGGACCAGAACTGAAACACTGATGCTCTTTACTGGAAGGGCCGAGGCAGATATTACTTTCTGAATGGACAGAGATTTTTTTTACTGTATAGGGGGCCCTACTGATGACTTGCTGTCCAGAGAAGGAAAACAACAGCAACCATCAGTAAACATAGAGCACGCTCACTGGTTGTGATGTCATGACTTCCTCTACTGAGTATGTGGGACACCTCAGTTGCATGAATGCAGTTCACACAAGAGATCACATACAGGTCACATAAAGTATTTGGAAATGTGAACAACCACGCAAAACAATTTGATTTCACAAAGAAATCAAGATTCAGTATAAAGGCCTGCAGTGTGAACGTAGCCGTAGTCCTTTTATGTTATACATTTACATTTCCAGACATTATCAGAGATCATTGGAGAATAACTCAACAACTAGAGAGACACCTGCAACGCTAAGTAGTCAGGGCTATAGCTTCAGGATTCTGCAAATTTGTAGGCAGTCTGGGGTTAAAGTGTTTTCTCGGTTGTTCCTATATTGTTTTTTTTTTGGTGAATCCAAAATCACAGTTTAATTTGCATAATGATTTTAATACTCCCAGTTTTAGAAATGGCCATAATTTTCTATGTTGTAAATATGATGTGGTTGTTGGGTGTCATTATAAAGGAGAAGACTTTCATTTAAGCCCAAAGTTGGCAGTGGATTGGTAGGAAGCAGGCTTTTTTCCTTTCTTGGTAATGATGAAACTGTTTCTTGTGCTGCTGCTGTATATGCATGCTCCTGCATCAGTTGTTGGGTTAGCATTTCCAAATGATCCTCACTACCGCCTTTCAATCACACTAAAATGCCAGCAAGGGGAAACGCATTGTTATTCTGCATGTTAGTACTATTTTATCCCTAGTCAGTGTCTATGCTTTCAAGATGTCAGACTGTCATTGCAATTTGCAAAAAGATGACCAGCCTTGTGTATAAACTAATATAAAAATCTTTACTTATGATAACGTATCTTATTATTAGCAGAGGAAATGATGCACCAATAATAACGCATGTGTAAATGCAGTCATCTATGGATTTCAGACTTCAGTAAAATTTCAGATTTCAGTAAAAAGGAGAAATTGTTACAGAATGTCCCTTTAGTGATGATAACAAGTGAATGACAGTTGAATCCTAACATGGTGTTTGATTTTCATTCATTAATCCTTCCAGTGTTCTTTATGTTACTTGCCTGTTAATCTATTTGTTTCCTTTATATCTTTTAGAATCTTTAATTTTAAAAAGTTCAGAGAAACTGCAGTTATCTTTCATGCTTGTGCAATGCTTAAGCAACTTCCACCAAACACTGTATGAGACTCGTAAATGGATAAAGTGACAAGAAGACCGAAAGGAAAATGCTTCCTGACAAATTCAGAGCGTATCTAAATAGAGTGACTTATATGTCGAACAGTGACATAAATTTTGCAAAGCAAACGAGGAAGGAAACACTTCTACATTTGACATGATGTTGAGCCACGGCAGAGAACGAGCCTGGGCTCTCTGATGTGTGGATAATAGCTGGACTGAGTTTTAGATGTCATTAGAATAATCAGAGCCATATACATGGAAACGAATGAAATTAGCAAAGGCCTACCAATAGCACTAATTACAATGTCAGTTGTGTTCAGTCTTTTTTTGACAGTGCTCATGAACCATGACTAACTCTGCTGAGGAATTTAGTTTTATCTGTTTCCTATCATGCTGTAACAACTCAAATATTTATGAGTCACTTCAAGCTCTGTGTTCATCAGCCTTTATTTACATAGTCTGGCAAAAAATGTCAGACCTTAATAAGCTTTTAACATCATTAATACCAAGGCAAGTGCCATAGTATTCCATGATGTTTGCTGGTGTAAGATAAGAACCAATACTTTGGAACATAAGTGGGAAGCTGAATGAAATTGAAAACATTTACAACATTTATCAGAAAGAGTTGTGGATAATATGATTGGAATTTGTTTTCAATTTAATTTGACAACCTTTTGTAAATTCCACAGGATCGTTAGATAACATGGGATAACACACATCATAAAACTAAGAAAAATGGCAGACAGGTCAGGGAAAATGGTTTCAAAAAGTCACTAAGCAGGTTCATTTCCCACTGGCCAAAAAACCTGTTTAAAGCCAGGAAGAATCAGCAACTCGCTAAGTGACCTGTGTTAAAATCACGTTCAAACGGCTGTCGACAAGCGTTAGACCCGGTTCGACCCGCCAATGTTTGTGAAACTGCTGAATGCACGACACCGCGCCAGTCGTGTCTGATCCAACAAGCCAAAACAACTTTGCTTACATTTAAACAAATGGCGCAGCTCTAGTGGGAGAGATTTGGAGGGACAAAGGAGCCAAACAATAAAGCACACTGACTACATGGAGTATGCCCTGGTGTACTTCCACGTTGCTCTCCATTATTTACTTTCCTAATTTCTGTCACACTGGTGACATCATTGAAGCTTACCCAGCGTGATGGCGTAACCAGACACGCAGCGGTTGGGGCACAGAGGCTACCCAGCTTGCAGGGTTCAGACCTGCTTTTTTTGCCATTTGGAAGGAAGCCAAATGCAGATTGATAGTGGCTGGACCGTTTTTTTGAAAAAAGAAAAACAAGCTAACCAGCTAATTTCATAAGGAAAGAGGCTCCAGAGAGCTGTTCAATCAATCGACATAACATAAAGGAAGGGTGGGCCAGCTGCAGACCTGCTGGGGAATTTCCCCTAAACTGAGAACATTGGTCAAACAAGCAAAGGTGTAATAAAAAAATCAACGCCGCACTTTTCAAATTTTATTTGTTATTTCTATTTTATTTGTTGTATAGGTTAAGTAATGTTTTTTCTCTTTTTACTTCATAACTTTGCATTTTTTATTAGTTGCTGTCATGAAAATGAAAACAACTGACTATTGAAATGTGAAACAAGTGAAATCAAAGATGAAGGGATCTGACATATATCAGTAAAGTATCAATGATGGCATGATATCCGTTCTGATTCAGCTGCTTCATAATTGTTTTTTTATTTTCCTGCTCGGATGAACCAAATTTTTTTTTTTTTTTGCCTGTGTGCAACTCTTTCTCAGATCACTGGTCAGGTTGTTTTGAGGTTTTTTTGTATTTCTGTGCTCATCTTTCTGTCTATCTGATTAAAAAACCCATTGATCATATCAAATTGGATAAGTAATTGATTGTTACTGGTTATTAACCTCTTAGAACTTTAGACCTCCATGCCCGCCACTGAGAACACCCTGTAATCAGTCACAAATGGCAGCCACTAATGAAATTAGTTCCTAGTTCTGCTCCACAACTTTGTTTGTTCCACAAAGTATTGGCAAGGGCATAGAGAAGCCACGGTTTCCTTTCCCTTGAGAATGGAGTGATACAACAACAGCATCCAGATAATGAGCAGCTGTGTTTGTCTGGTTTCTTTGCAATTAGTCCTGTGTCTGACCAAAATATAAAGATAGAAGATTAAACTGTTTTACTTGCAACCATTTCTTTTTTCTTGAAAGTTTCCATAGTGACAAGATTTGAATAGTGATCCTATCAAGTATCGTCACCCATCTCTGTTCTGATCTGTGGAAACAGTCTTTAATACACGGACATTGTTTAGTGCGTTGTGTTTACATGTTTTATCCTGTATGTATTCTGTGTGTACAACAACTATTCTCAGTTGTTGGAGGTTTTAAACAACACCCCCTTTTACACTATAACACGTCTGTCCTTTGGTCCAGAATTATATTGCATTGCTAATGCTCCTGCACCCCCTCTTTACCACTATATCTTTGACCACAAGCTAAGCTAGGCTGCCATGGATTTGCCACATGAACATGATGATGATAGCACTGAAGTACAGCAGCAATCGTATGCAGCTGCTACAGAACCAACACAACTTTGGCCACGTGCACACAGACATACAGCAGGTCTTGATGCTCTATTACGATTTTTTTTCCTAAATCTGATTGACAAAGCAAGATTCTTTACTAATGAAATGCAACTAGTATCAGAATTCAACCTGAATGGTAAAATGTTGGTAAAAAGATTGGACCTTTGACTCAAGCGCTGCTGCAGTGACTCATTTTCAACATTATTTAAGGTCATCATAGACTATTCCTCATCTGCCTACAGGTTAATTGAATTTTAAAATGTTTTCCCTTCCGATCCTTTTGGCTAATACTTGGCCGACCCCTCATAGAGGTTTGTTAACATCACACTCTACTTTGAACTGGTAGAGTGGCAGTAAAGCGCTTCTAATACAATTATTGATGTTTGTTGTGATTAGTGGTAAACAAAAGCAGCCTAGGATGTGTGGTTGGAGGTTCATTTAGTGGGAAAAGGGGAGAAAACATACCAGCAGCAGATTATGAAGACTAGCATCCATAGTTTAGGTACAGTTTTGGAGAAGCGGTTCCAGAAGTCTAAGCAGAGTTTTAAGTAGTGTCACTCCCAGCGGTAGCAAACTGAGAGACCGACTACTGCTGAGATCCATATGCATCCCATCCACACAGTGGAAACTTCAGTCCTCAAACAAAAAAACAAAAAAGGAAAGTCCAGGTGAAACAATTTAAGAAATGTTCACCTTCCTCTGGGTGAGGAGAAAGAGAGGCCCACTGAGTTTAGCTCTAAACTTACCCCTTAATATGTTTTTTTTCCACTATGGACCTTCGTCGCATCATACTTTTTGGTTGTTATTTTAGTTAAGGACTCAGCTGTACCGTGTGCTAACGCTCCTTAGCTACAGGGTCAGAGGGCAGGATGGCATGTTCATCCTCACTTTACAGTGTGTGCAGAATTGTTAGGCAAGTTAGTAGTTTGATCACCAATTTGACTACCAATGAAGTAAATGACGTGATGAGCATCTCTGTAATGAGGAGTGTGGTATAATGACATCAACACCCTATTAAAGGTGTGCTTAATTATTAGGCAACTTCCTTTCCTTTGGTAGTCTTGTGCCCTCATTAGAGGAAATTCCTAGTACTAGACTCCATAATCCTGTTGACTTTCATGCCAGCACACCTACTGTATGCCTAATATCACACCAACATGTGATTGCTTCCGATATACCCCTCCCATCATGCGTACGTGGAGGACAGTTGCTTGAATATTATGTTGTTTCTTTCAATGGTTAACAACATACAAACAGCGCAGTTAGCTTCCTTAATGGTCCACCAGTTACTCTGTGTACACAGCAGAGCGTAAAACAGACTTACTTATTACAGTGAGGTTTGACAACATAATTTTCAGACAAGATCGTATAGTAGTTTTGATATTACATCTTTAAAATTAACTTAATACAATTTGTTCTTTCTTTTATGAATAAAATAAATTAGAAAAACGGATAAAGACAGCAATCAAAATTAATCATTAAATTACATAGTAAAAGCACACAAAGCTGGCTACATCATGTCATCATAGCAATGGCTAACAAACAAACTGACAGACTGGCAAATATAAGTGACACAAATTACTGACATTGAATGCAACATAATTACCTGCAGTGATTGGTTAACAACATACATCACAGTTAGCTTCCTTACTGGTACACCAGTTACTATGTGTACTGTAACAACTCCAAGTGAGTTTTTGAACACAACTACTAATACTATTCAGAAGAGAACCAGATTCCCTTCGTATTTATAGGCAACCAGTAGGGGGCGACAAAAAACACCCATCACAGGACAACCATGAAACACATTTTAGCAAAAATTTAATCTGTTTATCTAATACCTGTCACAGAATGAGTGAAGCTCAACTCACAGACCTACTGCCAGTTTCTGGAAGACACCTTCTTGTAAAAAAGCTGGTACCGTTCAAGAAAAACATCATTTTCATGCAGGACAATGATCCATCACATGCATCCAAGTGCTCCACAGTGTGGCTGGAAGTAAAGGTCTTAAAGAAGAAAAAGTAATGACATGACCCCTTGTTCACCTGATCTGAATCCCATATAGAACCTGTGGTCCCTCATAAACTGTGAGATCTACAGGGAGGGAAACACAGTCTGGGAGGCTGTGGTGCTGCTGCAGCAACGTTGATCAGAAACAGATCAAGCAACTGACAGAATCCATGGATGGAGGATTTGGAGGGTTATCCTAAAGAAAGGAGGATATATTGGTCACTGATTGGTTTTTGGATGTCAGAAATGTTCATTTCTACCTTTTGTGTTGTTATATTGGTTTACCTGGTTAAAATAAAGAAGTGAGATGGTATAGATTTGTTTTTTTATTAAGTTGCCTAGTAATTCTGCACAGTAGCGGTTGCCTGCACAAACAGATATCATCCTAAGAGACAAAATCTAAAAAAAACCCACTCCAATCTTAAAATATTAAGATTCAATATTTAAGAGCTTTTTTGGTTGATTAAGAACATAGTTGTTGCTCAATAATAACAAAGAATCCTCTCAAATACAACTTGAAGGTTAGTAAAGAGAAAAACGACATTTACAGAGGAGATAGTTTTACTCCAAAGATATGAATGGTTGTGAACATGGATGTCATTAGGAATGGCGATCGTTAAAAAAGCCCTCTCTTTCTCCTATCCCAATAGTGAAAACAGTTTATAGTCCAGCATTTTATCTAAGATGTCTTCATCTTTCTTTTTTTTTGGTTTGGTTTCTGCCCATCTCATGTATCTATAATATTTGCACATATGGCCAGATTGTTTAGGATACCTGTTTTTTTACTTATACATTAATTACTCAAAAAATGCTTCCGTATTCTTGCTTGCAGTGTAAACTGATCTGGCTTCAGTAATGACTTTGTAATTCTGGTGTGATTTTTTTCTCTAAAGCCCTAACAGCTCTGTACTCTGTCCACTTGCCTCAGTGGTTCATTGACCACACACCGAAGAACCATTTTGATAGCAATAAAATCAATTGTGTTTGCCCTGAGAGTTTTCCACAGATTAGAAAGCACTTATCGTTTGAACAGAACAGCCCAATTCTTCTGTTGAGCTTCTCCAGATGACTGCTCAGTATTGTGTTTGGAAATGCCTGTGATTTTCACATAGATTGAATTAAATTAATTAGCTCAAGAGGGTGCTTTTGTTGAAGCTGACTTGGATGAATCTTGTCATCTGGTTCCAAGAAATCAGCTTCATAATTTGAGAAATTAGAATGTGAATAAATGTGGAGGGGAAGTTACTGCAGCTGTGTGCTATCTATACTCATGTTGTTAAACAAATAACCAAAGAAGAGCTCTGGAATCCTTCTCATATCCTGATTTACTGTTTGAAGAGGGTGTTAATGCTGCCGTGGATTTCCGTTCATCCATGCAGAAGTCTGTTCAGCCAATAAAGGATATGTAGTCATGGTGACGGCTGTGAAAAATGGTGAGAATTTCAATCTCCAGGAAGTCGTAGCCGGAGGGTTAAGCATATGTAGCATGAGGATAGCACCAGAAGGCCTCGTTGTGGCTGTCCAGTTGGCCATCTGTTGTAGTCCTGCACACAGATCCAGGAAGCACCCCCCTCTCTGCCCCTCCCCATATCAGAATGAAAGGCTGGCCTTTTGAAATGCCATGGTGGAAGACAGCACTTGCTTCCCCTAAGGAACTTCCCTGTTCATCCTAGACACTGGGCTTTAGTCTCCCTCAGTGGGACTGCCAGCACACATCCTTGAGTGGAGCAATGACTCCATGCAGAGTATTTGTTGGAGTTCAGAAATGGCCGCAGCATGTCTCACTCAGTGGCCAAAGATCATTACTCATACTTATCTCAGGCCAAGTCCTCAGGCTGTTCTGTTCCTGTCCAGTCAAGGAAATCATTACCAGCTCACTAGAGGCCGGCCCATGATTCTAAAGAGACAGATATTCTGCTGCTGATGGGATGTTACAATTACTTTTGTCAGCTCTCTACTAATTGAATTAAAACACTATTGGATTTCCTGTGAAATAGAAGATGTGATAAGGGACTGATTGGTGAGAGTTTTAGCTGGAAGAGGTTCATTGTTTAAAACACTTCAACAGTCTGTTCCTTGTCTCACTGAGAACATAGAACATGATACATAAAAACACTTCACTTCCAGTTTTCTAATGAAGGGGTAAGGTGTTGTGAAATGACAGAAGGTTGGAGAAGTTTTCTTTACCGATGTTAGATTGGTCAAAATGAGTGGAATGTCTAAAAAGAGAGACTTCCACTGAACGATGAAGACTGGACAGTATTCAGTCATCAGCAAATGTTCTGCATATCAATGAGGGCAAACCTGCTAAAAAGGTTCCACACATTTTGGATTTGCACCTGGTTAGGGAATCAGTTTTGCAAACACTGTCAAGGTTACACATTTCTTTCACATGTCTCCATAACTGCTTCATTCTGGGGTTGAGCAAATAATGTTATCCAACGTCGCTGGTTGCTTTACTTTGCCCTTCTTATTTCCTGGAAGTTTTGCAAATCTCTATTTAATTTCATACTCCTTTTATTCTTCTTTTATTTGAAATCTTTTTTTTATAAACATGTGTTGCAAAACAAGGATTAAACAACCTGATAAAGAATAATTAGCTATTTTTAATGTAATTTACAAAGGATGATTTCACAGGATGCCAACTGAAGAGTGAAAACTGTAGGCTCCGCACAGCCATCCAACCCCCATCATTTTAGCCTTGGTGAAGGTTTCATCTCTCATCTCATAAACACTAAAGTCATTGAATTTTTCTCTCCATGTTCTCTATTCTTAACCTTTCTCTAGGTTGCTGTCTCTCTCTTTCTGACATTCATCTTTTTGCTGATGTTAAGTAGAGCTGACAGTTTACATCAAATTTTCCTGAATAACTACGAATCCACAAAGAACAGGACTTGTATTCCTATGCCGTGCATTGTAGCACTGGCTTTATTTGATCCAACAGACATTATTTTAGCTGAGGGGTCTTCACTGATGGTTCTTAGCAGCCCCTGTCCTACGTGTTTTAGGTGTTTTTTTTTCAGGTTCTACACATCTATCTTGACTTACTCTATGTCACCTGCTGCCATGGGCCTTATCTCATGACCACTGGTGAAGGTATACATGGTGAATGGGGACATCACCCGTGGCAAGGAGGAGCAGAAGTGGCATTGAGTCAAAGTCATTAGTTCGGTAAGGTGTGCTTTAAAGGTTATGGAATCACTGGCCTTCCTTGATGGCCTTTTAATGGCAAATAATGTTCTTATCTCAAAATCTTTTGGAAAAATCCTAACTACAAGAAAAAGTTAGGGACATAGCTTTCTGGATTTTTTTCTCAAGTATAGAAATCCCAGTGCAGTAATCATAAAATGACTTTGTACCATTCAGGTGAGAGTGTTCTGCTTTGCTGTTTTTAAAGTGGGAAAGACCTTCTCGTTAGTCTGTTTTCTTGCCAGAGCCACAGTTCTAAAAATATGACAGCAACTGTGGTATTTTTATTTCTTCCACTGACTTCAGATATTACTGCAGGTATAATGATATGTGAAACACAACCCTGCAGTAACATAATGGCTGCTTTCTTTTAGAAAAGGTCAGCTGAAAGGACGCCATATAGAGTCTCTTGCATGCTTGAATGTCCTTAAAAGAACGTCCAGAGGCAGGCAGGGAATGAGAGGCAGGATGAAAGAAAAAGGAACTAAATGCAGATTAAAGAAGGGAATCTGTAGAATAATGGAGAGTTTCCCCACTGGACCATCACCTGTTCACAGGGACATTTGTATGCATGTGAGGCAGCAAAGTCACCTGCTGTTCGTGGTCCAATAAAATAAGTGCAGGGAGGAAAAACCTCTCTGTTCCTTTCAAACAAATGAGAGGAGCATCGCGTTTCCACCCCGACTCAAGGTCACCTTCAGCTCGACTCGTCCTGTTGCATTTTGACTCTTTCCTCTGCTACTGATGCTCATCAAGCTGAAAGGTGTGCCTTCACCCCTGCCTCACCCATACAGACAGCTCAGTACCTCTGCAGTGACCTATGCTAATTGTAAAAGGAAAATTGTTGCTTACAAACCAGTCAGTGTCGTTTCAGTCACACAGAGCTCAACCTTTTAGTGAACGTCAGCATATTGTGATATTTAGACAATAAGTTGAAGTTTTTCCTGTGTACATGTTTAGTAAAAATGTTTTTGGAGCCCAGGCATTACTGATCAAAGTGGGAGTGACAAATAATAATAAAAATACTGTCCACCCCAGCATGGCTCCAAGGGGATAAGTGAAAAAGGCTGCCTGTGGTAATGAGCTTCACTCATCATTACTGAACAAAGCATTTCTGTGACCAGAGGCAAAATAGGAAGGGAGGCACGCTGCTGTTATCACTACACTGAACAATAAGGAATAGCAGAGATGTGTTCAAAGTTAAAGTGAACCCTAGTAATTAAAAGGTCAGCCTTTTTCAGATGCTCCAAGGTAATCTTGGCAAATGCTGCATAGATTTGCACCAAAGAACCCATAAAGTCATGAAATTAACATTTCACTGAGAGAGAAAAGGACTCTTAACACTCCATGTTAAGAGAGTCATGTCTGACCAATATCTAATCTTCCTTTCCTCTCTAAAATTCTTGAGAAAATAGTTGCTAAACAAGTGTGTGACCACTTACTCCAAAA
>JAUZNJ010033193.1:0-13286 GCA_034780135.1 Jordanella pulchra
GTCGCCCGCGTCGAGGACTAAGGCCTCCATACATGGGTCGTGCGCGCTAACCACTGCGCCACCTGCACGCCCAAATTGTCTGTATTAATGTATGTCAGAATCTCCCCTCTTGTGTTTGACCTCAAGGAACTATGCCTCTACACTTTTCACCGCAGAATAACAGGGGTGCTGGGTATGCATATGTACATAATTGGCCTCAGTGCAATCAACACCAATTACCCAACACCATAATTGGTTTCAGAGCATTTAACATCACAACCCAGCATTTGGTTCAGGCAGGCTTCAGCATGCCTGCAGTATTGCTTATCACAGCACTTTATCAGATAGAAAGGTAACACCTTTGAGTATGATGAGAGAAACATTCTAAGTAATGCACCAAATTCACTGCTTTGTATTGTCAAAAAAAGAAAAGTCTGATCTATAGTGGTAGACACTGGTGTTTAAAAAACTGCTAAGTTAAAGCAAAAATAAATTGAATGGCTATTCTAAACAAGGTGATACAAACTAATGATTTAGGCCATTATACACTGTAGCATTTGCCAGGGATGGTTCAGCATTCTGTCAAGCTAAAAACAATGCATCATCAAACTATCTGATATGCATCTGCCAACAGAGGTCCATGAATATGAAGTAACTGTGATGCTTTTTGATTTCAAATAATGAACAAAATCGCTATGACCTTTTACCAAAACATTATCCTATTTTCTCTAGGTAAGATGTTGAAATCATGTGCATACATGTAATGCAAGCATTGCTAATGCAGTAGGGTTATTTTTGGAGTGAATACATGTGTGTATGATTCCATAATCTCTTTTAGTAGGTGGATATGGTATATAGACCCACAACTGTTAACTTATAAAGGGATATTAATCAAATGGCAAGATGCAGCTAAACACCTTGATGCATTATATTTTCTGGCCCCATTCTTAAACAAATCAGTTGGTATTTCAATATTCAGGAAATTTTGGTTTTAGGCAGAAATAGATGTCATTGACTTTACTTTTCCTTTACATATTTTCATCTGTGTATCAATTTGAAAGCATTTCCCAGGTGTATAATCTTTGTACAATATTTATCTCCACTGTTCAAAACAGTGTCATGAAATATAAGATAGATTCCTTTTTTATTAATTTTGAAATGCCATTACTAAATAGAAGTAGAACAAACAATCAACCAGATACCAGATTCAGTCAATTTACCCTTAATATTGCCTCTGATAGTTTATTGGAGGAAATAATGAAAATATAATATTTTATTGTAATTCTTAAAAACTTCACCATTTTCAGTGTGTAAAGACACTAACAAACATCCGTATCTTGTTCCTCTTTCTATAACTTCTGATCAGCACCCAGCTCTTACACTCATCTGCTGTGTTGCATTGCAAAAACTAGAGGAGCTCCAAGGATCTTAGACAGACAGTGCACTAAAAAAACTTTAAATGTGGAAATCAGACCAAAATAAGTCCCTCTATTAAGGGGCCAGTTTTGTTAAGAACCTTAAAATTTGATTTGATTTTAATTCTTTACGTTACAATTATATTCAATATCATTCAAGTATTGATTCAAATAATTTGATATTGATTGTGTAATAGGTTAATACATTTTAGATATCTATGTTCTTGTCCATGTGAACAGCTATGGTATACCAGTGTATATTGATGTTTTAAAAATACAATATCAATATAAATAAATTACTAAAGTAAAAACATGAAAGGGCTTTTAAACTTAAACTGTTCCTTTCTTTAAGACGTAAAAATCACTGGAGAATAACACATCTTCATGAAAAAAGGAATAACACGTCTGAAAAAATCACAATAATACACAATATCTACTCTTGGCTGGACTGAGGAGAAAATCTTAACTGGGGTTTTCTGACAGGCTGGTTTAATTTCACAGCTAGTTTCACATTTTAATGAAAAATGTAGGTAAATACATATATGTATAAACATAGTTATAGTGCTGATGTGATGATTTTTATTCTCAATTGGCCAACGAAAATAATCAGCAACAGCATGTAGACTACAAGGTAAACTGCAAGAGCTACACAGTTTCTTGCCTTGCAACAAAACCAACTTCCAAACTTAACTATTTAATCTGTCAAAGTAAAGGGGAACTAGGATGCCACTGTATTTATAAACCTACATTGTTTACTGTATGAGTAACCTCTGCAGAACATCACTCGATTCTGCTACATTATTAAATTTGTATTTTTATCAGACATGTTCAAATGTGGTACTACACTTTGAAGGGGGGCCTTCACTATTTTTTTTTTAACATTTGGTTTTACCTGGCAGCAAATAGGTCTTACAGTACTTAATATTGCTCGAAGCTTAAAGGATTGACAAGTAATTCTGTGTAGAAGAATACCATAACCAGCTGGAGCCACAGCACTGTGCATCTTTTTAGAAGCTCCACAGAGGCTTTCTGTTTTCCTTTCCTGGGCTTTAAGGCAATCCTTTTTCAGATCTCCACAGCTCACTGTATACTGGCAACCCTGTAGCACTTGCTTATGAGCAGATCAGCCTGACTAAACTGGAGGAGAGGGAGAGAACGCATTTGAACCGTGGCACTGCACAACAACAGCATGACTGTTACCTAACTGTAAGTCCCATATGCGTGTCTGCAACTGTATCTGTACTCAAGGGAAGTTATTTACTTTTACATTCATGTTCAGTATGAGGCAAATCACACTAAAAATCACACTCGCCAGGGGAATTACTTGGTTATGATTTTTTTTGTGAACCTATAAATTAAAAATTAATTGCAATTAATTTCATGGTATTTAAAATTGGTCAAACTGCTTTACTTTCCACATTTAAGCATCCATACTTTTCCAGCAGTTATATTAAAAATTCAAAATAAGTGAGTATACAGGTTGCAGAAAACAAATATTTATAGCTTATTTTTGTGCATTCAATGTTTTGTTTTGATTACCTAAGTTAATCCATACAGCACCATAATTGATCTCATGTATATAATTACTAGATATATAATTACACAAAAATATAAATATATTTGATAGTTATTAAGACAGCGAGGCTTCTAGGAAAAAATCAGCCATCTTTAGTGAACTATTTTAGACATATAAAAGTGTTTATTATTCAGTTTCTTGTAGGTACAATGTGATTTGTGTAAATTGTCATGCTCTGGCGTTCAGCAAAAATAGAATTAAACTAAAATTTTTCAGCATTTTGCTGCTTTGCAGAGGCAGGGTAAACACTCTGACTGATTATAATGGTTGCATATTTACTGCGGAGTTTGTAGCCGAGGGAGCAGAGCTAGATGCAGTGTAGAATGGAGATAAAAACCTACATGTTTTTTTTTTTTTCCTCAATGTTTTACAGACCTTACCAATAAATAGATTGGTCAAAGAATATTAAACATTCTTTGCAAACAGCTGTAACATTTCCCTTTGTTTTTCTGACTTACTTTACATCTAAAACTATATACATTTATAGACTAATAAATTATTTTTCGTGTGAAACCTTTTGCTCTATCTTTGCAACAGCAGTTTCTTCTCTTTTTTTTGTACAATGTGGTGTACAATATATTTGGTAAATGAGAACTGCTACTTAATCAATTCACTTTGATTTTTTTAAAAGAAAGGTTATTAAAATATATAAAATAAGCAGCTCTAAATCTGTACTTGCCAGGAAAAGCTTAATCTGTGTATCTTAGTAAATATTTTAAAACCTACAAGTTTAAGCATGTCCTTTTTAATGCAGGTACCAAGGATATAACTTGATTGATTGTAAAGCTGCTTGCTTTAGCTTGCTCGGAATATATAGATGTTATTAACATCATTATATACTGACAAACTTATCAATACCAAATTGTCACATTAGAGTACATATGCAACACATATGCAATTCAGGGAGTTGAACTTTTGCTGACTAAAACACAGGTGGTCAACTATTTTCATTCAATTACATCAGTCATGTGTAATGTTTCTGGTATCTAGCTGCTTCCTCTCTATTAAGTTTACTAGATCTTTGCCTCTGCTATTTATGTTGCTTTTTAGGTGATTTCTGTTCTTCAACATCTTGTTTTTGTTCCTTTTTTTCTTTCCAATTAGGAAAGAAAATTAACAGTTGAAAAAAAACTAATGGCTTAACTCTTTTCAGATCTTCTTTAAACGAAGAAAGTGCAAGACTCCCTTTACAACAGAAGAAAATGATTTACCATTTAAAAATTTTCCAATTGCACACACAAGGTGTCAGTTGGATAGAATGAGATAAAGTAGAGGGGTGTAAAGATTAGATTTTCATCTATTTTAGGATGTCTTTTTCTTTTTATATAATACTTGTGAGGTTGCCTTCACTCCCCTGTATAAATACCATTTCAGATTTAGTATACATCCCTTCCTTCAACTACTCACTCCACATTTCTTGTATAGCCTCAAGGCTGAATACATGATTTTGTGTGAATATTTGTCCACTCATTATTCTGCGTAGTCATTTTCACATAACTTTCACTCATGCTTTCTTGTATGCTGTTTAAAACAATATTTGTGTAGCTATGAGGGCTAACTTGAAATAAAACGGTCAGATTAGCAGGTGACACATGGGAGACACAAATGTGATGCTTTCCCTACTTTTTCAGAACCTGCAGGCTCTGGATATTTACAAGTTATATTTAAGACATCGTGAGAAAAGAAGGAAAAGGAGAAAATGTCAGAGAAGCTAAATTATTTTCACTTAATTGTGAAATATGTTTGGGATATGAAGGAACAACTCAATGCTTTAAATAACAATTTTACAAGAAATTACATTTTGAAGAAAACCCATAGCTGCTTTAAGTTGCTGTTATTTGAAAAAAGATTGACCAAGCTGAATTAATCGCTTAAGAACTAAACCATAGCTGTTACAGAGCTTGGCAGTGGAAGTACATGTTTACTAATAGTCCAGGGACCAATGCCGACCCTGGACTCTCTTTAGAACCCGAATCAGACACTGATGAAGCTGAAGAAACAAAGGATAGTGTCTGCATAACTTTGAAGAACATTCTTAGTTTCCAGCTGAGGTAATGCCAAAACAAAGATAAAGAAAGCAGCTTTATGCTGACAACAGAGGAGCTAGAAAATAAGATATCAGAAAATATTGCTATCATATTTGAAGCAGACAGAGACATATTAATAGAAAAGATGCATAACTTTGTAAATGAAAAAAGATGAATATTTCATCTGGGACACAGTCCTTTAGCTGCAAACATTCTCCAGAGCTCATGTGCAACATACAGTATGGATTCTTAGCAGCAAAAAGGGAGCGGCAGGATCTGAAAAAACTAGGACATCTTGAAGCCAATTGGTGGAGAGTAGAAACTTCAGCGATAACAAAAATTCCCCAAAACGACACCGTGAGAAGAAAACACAACAGGACAACATATTTGATAAAAGGCATCAAAGTCTGCAGAAATAGTTTCTTTCTCATTGTTTGAAAACTTTTTTAAAATCCTGTTATGCACTTAAAATAATATGGGTTAGTTTCTTTTTTAATTTTTAATTTCCCTTGCATTTTTGCATATCCTAAAAAATGGATAACGAGCCTATGAAATCACTTGTTCAAAAGTTGCTTTATGATCTGAGCTAAGGATAGTTTTCTAAGGCTCAAATGGGACGTAAAATGAGCCAGGGGGAATCACAATAGCACTAAAAAAAAAAAAATTCTAATCTTTTTTAGCTTTGATAGTGAATTTGTTTATGTTGCATCTAAAACCCCAAAAGCCTCACAAGTGTCAGCTGGTGATTACAAAAAAAAACACAAAACAGCAGGTAGAAATATGTGATCACACTTTACTAAACTGTTCACTCACTTTCGCAGTCTTTGCATACCTTCACGGTATGCATTGGTAAGCAGTACATTAATACTAAGTTTTAGCCCTCAGCATACCAGGACTTTTCTCCAGCGGCCTGGGGTACACTTGTTCAAACATTTGCCAAGGTCTGTCACATATATGAAAACTAAGATTATTGAATTAAACTGAAACACTGTTATATAAATTTGATCAACAATCAAAATGTGTTTCCTCTTTCCATTTAGCCTATGAGATTCCCAAAAAAAAATTACTGCCTCTTTTGTCCATTAAATCAGAAGCTCTGACATAAAAAAGGCTTACACAACAAGAAAAAAACAACAGACTAATAATTCATTCCAAATTAATATCAAAATCACATTTTGAGTTAGTCGCATCTAATATGTAATGAATTTCTTTCTTTCTCATAACAAAAAACTTTCCAAACAATTTCCGACTTTTCGGACATAATTTATAATTGAACATCCTCTTTTCAAAGTGGGATAAAGATCTTTACTTTAAACTTCTGCTCTCTCTTATCTAATTGTAAAGTGTTTTGGAAGATCTTTGATGTTTGTCTCTGAGAAAATTTGCAAAATCCTCAAACCACTTCACAGAGAAAATACAATTACTGGGATTTATTTTATCACTGTAGTCAGGATAGGGGTTTAGATGAAGTGCAGAAGAAAAGAAAAACATAACAGGAGAGTCATTAAAGGTTGAAAAAGGGAATCATTGTGTTAAACTTAGCATCTTTAGGAGGATGCATGAAATAATCTTTCTTACCATTTATACATTATAGGATAATAATAATAAATGCTACTGTTACTGTTAAATAGTAAGTTATGGTATGTGTCGGATTTTGTTGACCTCTCTTGGCTACAGTAAATAAGTATTCAAATAATTTCTTGCACAGCTAAGTTAAAAAAACATGTGAAACACTTAAACAAAATTAGTGAGTATTGTTTAAAAAAAAAATGTTTCATTGTACTGAGGTTCAAATACAACAGCTCCAGCCATTACTTTAAAATTCTAGATCAAATGAAGTTTTGATACCATCTTTACTCATGTGAACTCACAAGTGATGTAAAGCACTGCAAGAGACAAAGGTAGACTTACATCCTTGCTTGTTTCATACTGAAAGATTAAATATCCGATGTATGTTAAAACCTAAAGCAAGGAAATGCTATATTTTGAAATGGCACAGTAGCATTTGTTCAAAAAAGACAGAAAAAGTCAGATGCCATTTTTTCTTGTACTTTTGTTCTATTATTCACTGCCTTTTTGTCTGTTCTCTTGAACACTGTCTCCTCCCATGTTGTTCTGTCTGCATCTGTATTCCCAAGTTGCAGCTCCCATTCAAAAAGACTTATTTTGTTTGTTTTTTCTCTTTTTTTGTTGCCTTAGTCACACAGAGCCAAGTACTAAAGCTACAAAATAAACACGGTGAGTGAAATGGTAGACCATGATGTGCCATGGTAGTACTGGATTTAGCCCTTTTTGCATTAAGATTTAACAAGGTCCTGTGCTGAGTGTTTGCTTTTTTGTTTCTTAGTAGTTAATACTGCTATTACACAGCACAAAGCCCTACAGTACCAGTAAGTAAATGTTAAATATCTTAAAGCAAAACGGTTACAGATCACCACTGGAAGACTGTTGTTTCATCTCAGTCTCAAGGCCAAGTCTCTAAAAAGCAAAACCCATTGAAATCAGCAAAGCAATTCTGGAGGCTATATCTGAGAGGAAAGGCAACCTCTGTGTCGATCAACAAAGTAAAGCGCCCAAAGCATTCAAAACATTAAAAGGTGCCGAGGTGCCGTTATATGGTTAAATGAGATTGAAGAAATATTTTGGATTCAAAGATCAAAGGTTGCTTTTGGTGTCAACAGAAAAAAGGGGCATACAGAAAGCACCTAACTCTGCTGAGAAGAGTGGTGCTGGATTTTTTGAAGATGAAAGGCCTTTTTTTCCTCACTTAAATGGCCTGTAAGCCCTGTTAAAATAAATATCAACTACAAATGTACTTTTATAAAATGTTATTGCTTTCTAATCACATCACACAATACAGGAAATTAGAGTTGGTGTATTGACGCAATGAAACCAAAAAAGACTAAATGGTGTCAACACAAAGTTTTATGTTATGATAAGGAAACAAAAAGGAAAGTAGTTATACATGTACTCTTTATTCATCTACTCTTTAATATGTCTGGTATGAATAGGGCCATAATTAGGTTTGGGCATTGAAAACTGAACTGGTTCTAACCTTTCAGTTCTCTGGCAATTGTTCATATTTTTAATTTTCAATTCTCTGCAGCAGGGAGAGTGGAGAGTGGATCCTTTTTTGTCTTTCTTCCTTATACATTACGTTGATAACAGATACCTGCCCTTTGAGGTTACAAATTCTGTAGGAATACCTTCCTCAGTACAACACACTGCCTCTCCTCCAAGCTCTGACAATCTCCCCATCAGATCACATAAGAACAAAGTAAAATATATATTACAGTTGTCTTATCATGGTTTTAGCACCTTCAATTTTGGTAAATCTGTTGGTTTTTTTTTAGAGCTTTTTTACGGCACTAGTGGCTCGTTTTTCTGACAGTAGGCTGACAGGAAAGGGGGTATGAGAGAGGGGAAGAGACATGCGGGAAAGGACCACAAGCCGGATTCGAACCTGGGTCGCCCGCGTCGAGGACTAAGGCCTCCATACATGGGTTGTGCGCGCTAACCACTGCGCCACCTGCACACCCCCGGTAAATCTGTTTTAATTATGCTTTCAAAAATAAAGCTCCATGTGAAAGTGTAACCCTGTTAAAAGAAAATCCATAAGAATTATATTAGAGTTAATTGGTTTGATATTCATATACTGGTTGAAAATAATAATTTGATAATTTATAGAAATTCTTAAACAGAGCTACATGACCAAGGAATTGAAAATTCAGCCTAGCCAGCTCATTTAAAAAATGCAAACTAGGATCTTCCTTAAGACAACTGGAATCGAGAATCGAAACAAAGAATCAAAACCGAAATCGTTCAAGGTCAAACAATGCCCAGCCCCAGCCAAAATTGTAAAAAGTTTTATAAACTCTTAATAAAAAGCTGGTACACTAATTTTGTATTATGTGTGGATCACATTTAATCTTATTGTGAAATAAATGTTATTAAGTGGAAATCCATTTAAATTCAATCAGCGTTAAGGAGGTCATAAGACTCCACAGACATCCTCCATGACTATGGCCATGACATGGTAGTAGTTTATATCTTACAAAATAATGAAAGCTAAGGCAGGGGAGACGCTAAGAATCTTTAAACTGAAAATTTTGCTCACAAATTTTAGTTTAATAGCCATGAATGTAAGATTTACAAATTTTCCACACTGTGGAACTTTATCAAGAATCTAACAACCACCCCAGTGCGCAGAAACCAGGCTTGGGAAACCTGTTTCCAGGAGTGCATAGAAATTTGGACTACCTTCAACCACTTCAAAAGATTCAGCTGTGTAGTAAGAAAACTTAACCATACTGCCTAACATTGTTTACTCTGCAAATGTGTTGAAATCAAACAGAAAAAATAAATGCTAGTATTACAGTGAATAAAAGTGATCATGTTATTTTGTTGTAAACACAATTCTAAAAAATGCCAACAGTTAAAGTACATAAATGGATTTAAGTAATCTAAAAAAAGTCCATATTTGAATATATTTTCAGAGAACTAATACTTAAAAAAATCTTTGCGATTTTTATGAAATATCAAATGCTTTTTATTTTTGAATTTTACAAGTACCATTCTTTCAAGGAGAATCAGAAATTGCCAAACCACCAAATGACACAATGTTTAATTATATATCTTACAAAAATGTAGCTGTGTTTGATAAACAAAATTTAGCTATTCTAAAGATCTTTGGGGCAAGCATGGGGAGTTTATTCTGAAGTAAAAGGGATACTGGAATTTTCCAAATGTTTTATACTACTAAATCTTTCAAACTTAAAGATTTAGAAGTACCTTTTATTTCTTCAAAAGTTCATGATTAACTTTTTGTTGATACTCACGCTGAAACCCCTCCACAGCACCCAGATTTTAGTTGTGCATCTTTTTTCTTTGCTTTTTTTTAAATCTTTTTTAAGTATGGTGAATACTGTGAGAAGTGGGTAGAAATGAGATTCTGCCTCCTCTGGCTGCCACTGTACACAAGCTTGTTTTACACATAGGGCAACCTTCTTCCTCCAAACCATTGCCATCCATCCTCTCATGGTGCCCAATGTATTCCCATCAGCCCAACTTTATTTCTTTTGACAGGGGAAAAAGTTTGGGGACCTCACTTCTTTCAGTCATTATACAACATGTAGAGCTGCTATACAGGGGGTGCAGTGTTATGCTACTGCAGCTGAACACAAGCTCAAGGATATCATATCTACATTTTTTCTTATCAGAAATTAAAAAAGGATAATACTGCTCGAATGATATGAGGAAAAAAATGTAGTGGTTTGGAACCCAAAACTTTCTGTGTCAAAGTATGCAATAAAACTGGTATCAAGCCCATGCATAATACTGTGTTTTCTTGGTACTGTGTTGTTCTGCTTGTCATTTAAGCCGATGGATTGATTGTTATTGCCAGTTAAAGTGGAGATAGCAGAGATTTTGCACACTTTGAAGGCATTAATATTTTTCTAAAAAAAGTCAATAAAATCACCAATAACAATAGTAAACACAACATATTATTTGTGACCTGCAGATGTCACATGAAACATTAATCCTCCAAGTTATTTTACCAAGCCTAAGAAAAATCTCCATTGTGCAGCTAAACAATGCATCAGTGTACCACTGTCAGTAGTGTCAGAAATGCCCAAGCAGCAGTGATGAAAATCAGCAGTCTTCTTTGAATTCACAAATTTCTTAAAACTTTATGGCAAACCAACACTCACATTTATGCATGCAAATGTTGTATTTCTTAGCATAGTTTTAGAAATAAAAGACTGCCACAAAATTACTATTCTTGTTTGTTTCTAAAAGTGCCATCAAACATTACTCATATTGTAACATATCTACTTTATTGTATGCTGTTAGTGCACAGTTTTTTGCCTTTTATTTATATTTTTACATTGGAAACTACTGAAAACCTTCAGGTGCTGTCATTACTAATTTTGTCCTCACATGAGTGACTATTATGCATAAACATGATGAGTAATATTTGACTGCAGAACAATAGACTTTGCGCATGTGCAGCAAAAATTGGCGGCCTCAGTAACCAGCACTCTGAAACACAGCTTAGATCTAGAAAACAAGGAAATAACCAACCTGAAAAACGGAAGCTATCCGAGGAACTGAAGTCCAAGAACGACTAGTTTAATTCCCTGATGAATGTGGCCCATAAGCAATCAATGTTTTAAGTTTCAATTATCGGTCCTGAAGACAAGAGAGAGATAATTTCATGCAAACTGCAGAGTTTTTTAAATTATCTCAGAACTTGGGTGTCCTTTTTAACTCTGAGCCGGATTTCATTCCACACATAAAAATGTGACTAAAAAATAATCTTGTCAACTTAAAAATATCGCCAGTCTGCCCATTTCTCTCTCTTACCAGCACAGAGGTACTAATGCATGGTTTTATTTCTAGTATAATGGATTACTGAATTTACCTCCATTGCCATGAATGTCAGATTTACAAATCTTATGAATTTACCTCCAATGTTTCCTCATGGGTGTCTTGCATGTTGGGGGCTCTCTCTACTAAACCTGCAGGGTTGCTCCCATGGTGATCATCCCTGTCCGGAGGGCCGGTGGTCCTGCACTATTGCCCTATGGTCGTGGTGTGAAACCCTGGTTTTCCCTGATCTGGGTGGTTGCTGTGGTGGTGGCCCCTGTGGTTATGGTGGGACTGGCCTCTGGTGTGGACGAATCCCAAAGGTATTGTTTGTGGTGTTTCTGTTAATTTCTTATATCTTAGCAGGAGTTATATTATTGAATTTGATTTGATTCTGTTTTTTCTTAGGACAGGAATTAAGCGTATCAGTTTTCTGCTCATTCATAACATTTCAGCCATGTTTTTGCTGTTGGCTCCAGCTTGCTTCTACTATTTTTCAGTAAAAACAAATTAAGAATTTTTGTTTTGTTCTATTTCATATCATTTCAGCAGTTCTGGTTGTTTTTTGTCATTTCTCACCTTACAGTTTTTCAATGCGACTTTTTTCAGTTTTACCTTGCTTTCAAAAATATAGTGAAGGTCATTATTGTCCAACACATTCCCTTTTTAGTATTAATCTGTCATTAGTTTTACTCTGTCCCCTAAAGAAAAGGTCCTAAAATGGCCCATATAAAGTAATGGATTTCTAAGTGTGTCTCACTATATGTATTGTATGCATGTCGGATTTAAATTACATGTTCACTGGAGGGCAACTAATAAAATGGCAACTAACAATATGTGTACAAAAATAAAGAAGATAAGGAGAGGAAAGCAAAAGCATAATTTCTGTTTAAACAGAAGAGGCAGCAAATATGTTTTCCCTAAAGGTACAAGAGGTGAGTGATTAAATTAAATTCAGAAAAAGAAATGGGACTTATCATGAGCCAAAAATGAAAGGAAAGGGAAAAAAACAACTAAAAGTCTGTAGATACAGCATGATAGAGAGATATTGGTGTACTGATAGAAGCACAGACAGCAGAACGAGTATTTTATTCAACAAGAAAGAGAATTAAATCACAAGTTAGTATACAACATCTAAATAAAGGCTAGTTGATTGTTACAGAAGTTTTTATTTAATATTTTTATCTTTGACTCTTACTTCTATTTTTATTTTAAGACTAAATTTGATTTGCTCCAAACATACAAATATCGAAAGCAGTAACATTTTCCTAATTTGGAAAAATATCAAGGTGGGTCTGAAGTAAAGAAGACTAATAAAATTATTCATTCATTACCAAAGCTCCAATTACTGATAATAGCAGGTGTAATTAGTACTCTTATGCTTTTATTAGTGACCTTAATTTTCCTCAAACTGAGTTATAGCTACATCCGGTGTAAACGTAATTATGCTTGGCTTCACTTTGATCCATAACAAATATTTAAAAAGGCAACTCCATAGCATAATCCTGTCACACTGGTTTTAGGGATCACCTTGAATGCCTTAAGGCAAGCAGCTCAGACTGATAGGGCTCTATACGAATGAGCTCCACAAGCCTTCCTAAACTTCTGGTGATGACAGAAGTAATGGATTCTTTACATCAAAATATTTATATGTGGTCTAACTAGCTTTGTCCCTCTGCTCATAGTCCATACATCAATATGGCAGAGTTAGCAGCCATGTCTTGACCACACTCCCACTAAAGCCCCTCCACTTACAGGTGCTGGTCATAAAATAAGAATATTTTGAAAAACTTGATTTATTTCAGTAATTGCATTCAAAAGGTGCAACTTGTACATTATATTTTTTCATTGCACACAGACTCATGCATTCAAATGTTTATTTCATTTAATTTTGATGATTTGAAGTGGCAACAAATGAAA
>JAUZNJ010033194.1:0-13286 GCA_034780135.1 Jordanella pulchra
GCCATCTAGCGTTACTTCCGCATTTAGCAACACCCACCGACAATGACGCTCAACTAGGTTCCGCAACTGATCGAAAACTGTGCCGGCACGGAACGAGACACCGAGGTTCTGAGGCACGGGCACCGAAACGGTTCAAGAACCGCAGATCTTTAGATGAAAAAAGCCCCCTTAGTGGTCTAAAATTAGCTATTTTAGCTGCACACGGAGCCAAAACACGACCTGCAAGGTTTTTAGAAACGTTGAGAAGTTGGTCAAACACTAAACCACAACAGAATATGGAGAACTGATGAGGATGGAGGAAAGGGAGTACAGGTGCTGCTAGACAGGTACAGTGCAGTTAGTGAAATGAGGAGATTTAAATGGCATTAAGCACTGCTGCAGGTGGAGTTGTTTTAATTCATAAAAGTAGTTGTAAAATAAGTTGCAAAATAAATAAGAACTTCCAACAAATACCAATATGCAATAATTCAGCTTCTTACTCGTGCAGAAATGCAACGTTTAGGTAAGATTTACTTTAGAAATGACTTGTTCAAAGTTGATTATATCTGTCATACAGAGCAACTACAATTAAGCAGCTTTGGTGCAGTTAACAAAAATATATTAGATCGTTAAAAATGTTTCTGAAATATTTTTTGCCATTCACAATTAGGCTAATTCACTATACCTGCTAAATTAATATTTTAAAATGTGGATATTGATAATTTAATGTAACATTTATTGCATTTATTGCATTTATTTCTAAAGGAATTTTAAATTAGAACAACCCAGTATTATACAGGAGTTGTTTTGCACACATGGGGCTCACTTTTACGGTTTCCAATGTTTCCGTTCCAGCAGGTTATTGCATTCCTCTGCAGCAGCAACAGAGGGCTGCAAAGGCCTGTTAATCACCATTTAAGGTAGGGAAACGCCTTAACATGCAGGACTGAGGGTCCTGAGGAGTGGGTTTGAAAACCACTATTATGGAGTAGTTACATTTTTTTAACATTAAGAGTATTTGTTAAAAAGTCTCATATTGGTATCACCAATACCAGACTGTGTTTTACTCAGTAACAGAGTGTAAAGGAAATTGATGGAATCCAACAAATTTTGGAAGATGATTAAAGGAACGTGTTCAATTCTATATTATAAAGCTATTTAATTCAAGACATTTGAGATGCATCTAATTAGTTTATTATTTTAAGTAGTGGTTTAGCTGTCAGCTTAAAATCTCACATTAAGGTTGGATCAAAAGTTGAGAGCCATCTTCATGGTAATGAGCTGCATTAAATCTTTAAGTACATTACTAAACACATCCCTGATATTTTACACATTTGACAGCTGTCTAAGTCTTTTTTTCTCTCTTTTCTTTCAAATAGAAAGTTGGTCGCATTCCTGCTATTTTCACACCCAGAGTTTTAACTGCACCTGCGAAAAAATGATTCAAGACTCGGTCGCTCTGTCAGAAGCGTGGTAAGATTTCAAATTATATAAGAAAAACAATATATTTTGTTCCTTATATTTTACAAATAATTTTCAGACAGTTTTTCTCTGTCTTTGCAGTAAAGCTCTGCTATAATGAACGTCATTAGAAGGGAATGACAAGCAAACCAATTCTAATAGGACGACGGGAAAACCGGCTGAAGATAGAATCGAACCTTGGAGGGACATTTTTTTGGGCATGTTTCACTATTTTAGCCTCTTGGTTGGCATTGCTTTTCATCTTTTAAGAAAGGATTATTATAGTTTGATTTGTAAAAATGCATTCCATGCATTTTAGCCAATGCATTTTAGCCAATGTAGTTCAGTATTACGGTGTGTTCAGACCGCTGATAGGTCTGAACACACCGTAATACAGCAGCGCTGATAGGTCCTGTGGCTCGTCCCAGCATCAACAGCATCCTGGTGTCCTGGCATTGGGGTATCCCAGCATTCAACACTGGAATTCAGAAATTTGAACTTTTACAGCTTGACGCAGATCCTCAACCAATAGGAAAAGATCATTCAGGAGTCTTCAGGGAGACACTCACATGCTAGGCTTTGTGTCTAAATCAGATAATTGCATAATGACTTGGCCTATAGCAGAACTATTGAATGAAGTTTTAAGTACTTCAGACTATTATTAGGACTATTATTAATTAGAGATGTCCTGATATAACTTTTTGCCTTCCTATAAGGCACAGATGTTCCAGCTTTGTGTTTTGGCTGATCCCAATGCAATATCAACACAAATCATACATAGTAAAAGTATGTATGTCTTAAAGTATGATCAGGAATGTACCTTTAATTAAAACTGTTAGCATAAAGTGTTGTTTTGATCACATCGGCTGTTGCTTGCAGGACATGAATGTTGCTGGATAGAAATACCTGAGTTCAGTGATTCTATCAGTGGACTAATGTTGAAAATTTCAGATGCTGCCTGATAGCTTCCAGTTTCCTGTGTCAATAAGTGGATATCTGTATTATAAACTACAGTGCTTGATGGCAGTTCACAATATCAGTAATCAGTAATTTTAACATGTTTTGTTTGTCTTCGCACATTTTTTGCATGCACTGCATTGATGCCCTTTTTTTCCCATCTGCAGGGTGGATCCTCACAGTCCAAAGTGAAAACCGAGTGGACAGCTGTTTGACTTTTCCAGCAGAACTTTTGTCTTGGTAGCTATGTGCATTGAAACCCCATCTTTCTATGCACTTTCTTCAACTAAGGCCAGACTGTGACTTTAGTTCTCTTGATCAGAAGGCAAGTGATCCTTTTCCATGTTTATTTGTTCAACCATTACCGGCGATACATCTATATAGACGCTACATTGTCAACATTTATGCAGATTTGTGAGCATATAGACAGTTAACATGATCTGTACTGTCTTTTTCACAGATGTTATTTGCTATTGTCTTATTATTTTTCTGTGATAATCCCCTTGGTTAGATGTGGGTATCTTTGTTGCTAATGTAAAATTTACACCAAAAAAACTTTTCTTCCACATGTAATGTTCAGTAATTCTAGTGGTAATATTTTTGAATGAATTTAACAAATTTACTGTGTTTTTTTTTTTGGCCTTCCCTTTGAAAAGGTTTACCACATTCCAGTTTTTTTTAAGGTTTTTACCATAAGAAGGTTTATCCAACATTGTTAAATTAACAACAAATTACATTTAAAAAGGACCATTATGTATCTGTTATTTTACAACTAATAAATGTTAAAATTAATGGAAAGTTGTATTTTTTTTTTTTTTTTTTTACTAGACATTACAGTATAAGGGTTTATGGTATTTGTTTTTCTACAATTATTTACAGTAAAAAAAAACATGCTTTCAACAGTGAAATTTAAAGTTACCAAACTGATGGACGGTTTTCCCCTATATGGTTTCCATTTTTTATTTACGGTAAGTTTCTGGCAACCACAGCTGCTGGTATTTTACCCTATATTTGACATGTTTTTTTTTGTTTTGTTTTGTTTTTTTACAGTCTTCTTTTTATGGAAAAGGGACATACAAACTTGTTGTATGTAATAATGACAATTTTAAAAAGATAACGAGAATGCTTTTTTTTTTGCCTTACATATTTAGAAGTGCTACACGTAAAAGTAAAAGAGGTAAAAAGATGAAAATAACACAAGAAAAGTTACATTTAATCATACACCTGGAATTATTTTTGTCTGCACCTTAATCCAAATACCCGCTCTGAAAGAAAATGAGCCACAGTCAGATTTACAGCGGGATTAAACACTTCACAACACCCATTTCACCTAAAGCATTGCAAAACGATGCAGACCTATGATAATTTCATACTCTATTACTCATAAAGGAAAACTAGAGGAGGAAACTCCTAGGATCCTTTTACAGGCTCTGATGGCATTTTTCGTTTTTAACTGCATTAAGATTGTTTGCTTCACGCTGCATTGAAAAAAAAAACTATGTAAGGTACAACAGCATTTATTTGCCCTTTGGAATTAATGCAGCATTTTTTAATTGTATATAAGAAAAAGGTATTTAATATGCTCTCAACAGTCCTTTGCTATTGTTAGGTAAGTTGAAAAAAATACCGTCTATAACTGAATCAACTGGTTGTCTGCAAGTAGAGTTGCACAGTTCTTTTTATACCACATGATGGCGATGTTTTGTTAGCATTAACAACCGCAATGGCTAAGTGAGATGGAAATATGTGTGCAGCAAATGTAGGGAGGGGGGGGTTGTTATTGTGATTCAGCTCTTTGCCACAGGAGAGAGAGGGGGCTCTCAGAGGCTCACTGGATATTTTTCAAAAATTCATGAAAAAGAGGCAACAAATAGAAAGCCTGCAGGTACCATAAATTTGATTTAGTGGCTTAGTTCTCTAGGGAGACAAAAAAACGGATAGAAAAACGGTATGCAATGGTCTTCTGAGTGTTGTGGTAAATTACACATTAAGAGGCAACAAACTGCAACATTAAACCATGTTTACCATTTCACAGCATTTCTATATGTCGTTTGTCTTTCCTTGCAAACCTTGCTTGAACCCAACTAGCGTAAATTCATATGTTGGAAAGGGATTTTTATGCCCACAAAACATTCCTCTGTGGCTCAGAAAGGAATCATTTGGCAACATGAAACAGAGTTTGTGAGAGAGAATGTGTTTGTTGAATCTATTTCAAGTTAATGAACTTCTGCTGTACAAAGCTGACCTACCGCACTAAAGAATTAATACTATTTAATCTGAATGATTACAGTGAATCACTGAATAAGCAGGTCTTTGCAAAATGCTGAATGTGATTAAGTGTAACCTTTACAACAGTCCTTTACAGCTGTGTGACTGATGACTGATCCAGGACCCTGTCCGCCCAGGTTTCCCTCTGACAAATGTAAATGGATAGGCTTTGCATCTGCATCACGAGTAGAGAAAGGCTCAACTTTCTCTCCTACAGCTGAGTTTGGAGAGACTGAAACTAAATTGGAAAAGCAGATTTTCAGCGGAATAAAAGTACAGGTTTATACATGATTTTAGTGTTTCCCATTGATAATATCTGCTTTGCTACTTAGTTTGGACACTTTTCAAAAGTTTGTAAACATTTCTAACCTCCCAGTTGTCTTCCTGGTATCATTATGTACGTTCGTTTGCTCATTTTGAACATATTTTACTCTCTTTTAAAAATTTTCCTGCAATTTTGAGTGTTTGCCTTATCTCCTTTTAACCAGTTCAATATCCTTTTAAGTTTTAATCTCTTCTGACTTCATGTACCTTTGAGCTGTTATTACTTGCAAATCCACTTGATCCCGTTGTGAACATTTCAGTTGCTTTTCCAAAGGATTCTGTTTAGTTTTAAATGGGTTTTGATGTCTGCAACCGTTTTGCATGTATTTGCTGCAGTTTTGCATCATGCAAAATGTCTCCCTGCTGTCCTTTTGTGTTTAAGAGTATTTTCCTCTGCATTTGTGCTGGGGTTTGCATCTATTTGTATTCATTTAGCAACTCCCTTTAGTCAATTCTGTCTTGATTTGCATATCTATTTTGTGTGTGAGAGAGTTTGCAGTCCATTTCAGTTTGTGCACATCTCATTTTAATTGATTTGCACATTCTCTGCTTTTTAAAAATTTCTTGTGGGTGTTTGCCTTACTTTGTGCCATTTTGTGGCTCTGTGTAATTGTTTTCTAGTCATTTTGCATCTCGTTAGAGTTGTTCCGTGTATCCTTGTGGAACTTTAATTGAGTTTCCAAGCAAGGAATGCCAATCATTTCTTAAACGGTGTTTAAAACAGGGCAAAGAACTCGGGAGGAACTTAATCCTAATATGATTGCAATATCTTGTTTAACTTTTATTTATAAACTAGTTCCTTAACACAGGGACATTTTTATGTCAGACCTTAAATTGGATTTATTCAGAATGACAGAGTTGTTTGGTGCAAATTTAAAATTACCCAGTTATGGAAAAATGAGAAACCTGTAAACAATAAAGGATAAGATTATATGCTGTGAAACATTCACCACACATTTTTTTAGCCTTTTTTTATATTGTCTAATATGAATTCCTCAGGATTTCAAACTCAGATCTTCCATGCATGACTTAAAAATGGATGTCAACTTTATTCTAGCTTTCTGCTAAGAATAAACTAATCAGATGAGTCTTAGGCTGAGCACACCTCTAGGGAAGTAATAGGCAATATCGATAGAAATGAGGAATGATCACTTTGCATTACATTGCATGGCTCCAGAGGCGCAGGGACAGACTCCAGCTGGCACCATCTCTCACTTTCTGAGCCCAAAATGACTGCAGTACAACAATCTGACACTGGTATGCGCACTGCAGCTTTCATTTCAACCCACTCTCACCATGATCTGCAACAGCCACATTCAAGTGAACCAGCGTGAGCTACACTCAGGCAGGAAAGTAATTCGCAACGCCTTCAAAATAAATCATCCAAACCTTTAATGGGAGGAGGAGGCACTTTGAAAATAAAGATGAGTGAGTTGTGTAAAGGGATGCTATATGTGTCAGATACAAGTAGGGTTGTCATTTATCTTAATGGATCAAAACTTTAGCAGGGATAGATTCAGCTTTTTTTCTATTTTTTGAGAAAGATAAATTGTTTGGTTTCCTCTTAATTAGTGTATATTTCACTAATATCACATTCTTTAAGTTCTTAAAGTAAAAGCCCCTTTTACTAAGAAGCAAGACAGGGCCTTTTAAAACGTTCCTTTTTTGGAGGCAATAAAGTTAAAGATCTTTGGGGAAATATACTAAAATTTCCTCTGGAAACAAGTTAGAATTCCTTTAAAACATTCCTCTTATGTTAATAACATACTACGTAGAAGAGACAATAAAACAGTGGTTTCAAAACTAACTCAAGCTCAGAGGCCCTCAGCATTTAAGTTAAGCCTTACTGTCTTCATAACTTTCTTTGATCGTGTTCTTAATTATTTTAGTATTCTATGTGCTGCCAGGAATTGCAGTTTCCTAATCCCCTTTGGGCCAGCTCTATGTGAAACTGTAAAAGTGAGCAATATTATGATTGAAAGCATCAATAAAGTGAGGACTTCAGAGAGAATTTTCTCTGTTTATACAATAAAAAAGTCATAACCTGCTAATTCTAATCACCCTTTACATATTTGGACTGATCTAAAATTTAATTTCAATTTCTCAATTTGATAGCAATATAAATCGGACATTGAGCAGAATCCCCATCTGTAGTATGTAGAATAATTGTAGATTTTTGTAAGGTCTCTTATGACGTGTTTTGATTTGGTGTTGTTTCAATAAGCAGTTGACTTGAAAACATAACTGATTATTTGCATGTATAAATCAACTAAAGTATAACTTCAAAATTAAAAATACGAAGTCTTTTATTCTTAAAGTTCTTTACCGGATGTTTGTGTTTCCCCTCCTCCATGCTCAGTGTTGACACCGGCCATTCAGTAGATCCCCACAGATCAGCCTGGGCTGCCGTTTTCAGAGATTCGAGCTCCTCCAGTTCCTGTTTCCGCTGCAGCTCCTCTGTACAGTTTTCTGGAGCAGCAAGACCCGCATCAGACCCAGCCTCCCCACAGCCTCCTCTCAGCCTCTCCAGTCGGATGCCTCTGGAAGCCGGAGCGTCATACCAAGGTAAGAGACGAACTATCCCCGCTGTCATGTTTTTTTAACGGAAACGCAGCCCGGTACATAAAAGGAGACAGCGCTTCAGCTTACATTTCCCGGCCTGTTGACTGCGTCGCGGTTGATGAGATCACGATAGTCAAATAGCGGTCACGGCAGGGAGCGATCCCTGTTACCGTTAACCGAGCCCCGCTGCTCCTGTTCCTATTCAGTGGGGATGCGAGGATGCTATCCGCTGCTCACTCTCCTGCTTTGTTTATCACTGAGCAAAGCGACTAGGACCTGTGTTGTCATCTTTGAACTCACTTGTGAGACCCTCTCCGTGTTGGATGGATTCACGCGTGTTTATTTAACACAGCTTTTTCTTTTTATTGGAAATTAAATTAAACCAAGATACTCTTTAGCCCATAAGCTAAGCACGTCTGTGTTGGTGTGGTGGCTACCGTTAAATGAGAGGGAAACGCATGTGACCGCAACCTGGAGATAAACCCGCATGACACAATCTGTCATGTATTTCAATCCCTTCTTATTGTTGTTGTTGTTGTTATAAAAGTACAAGCTGCCAGTTTGGTCACCCTCACTGCATCGCTGCTGCTGCTAGGCTCAGAAATGTGCAGAGTAATAATCACAACAGTTTGCTTTAAGTATCTGGAGGTGTGGTTTAATAAGGCCTCCGATAAGGTGATTAAATGAAACGGTCCAGCATAACATCAACAAAGTGATAGGGTGACTTTTGTTTCACACATACTTTCAAATTCCCCTTACATCTGAACTGTAGCTATGCTGTTTTCACAAAGGCTGTGATCTGAATTATTCCATTATAGTCTTGACTTTATGTGTTTCTAGTTTTCAGACCAGCTTCCTTGCACTTTTCTGACAAAAAAAGTATCCCACTGCCACAATATGATGCTGCTACCACCATGCTTCACCATAGCGATGGTGATTTTAGAGTGACACGCATTATTGATTTTCATCACACATAGTGTTTGGTCGACCTGAAGCACCGTTCTCCACATATTAGCAAGTTTTCCCACTTCTGACTTTATTTTGAAAAGCAATAATGGTGGATTGCATCTTTTAATAGTTGTCCTGCTAATAGCAGGTGGAAAAGCTCAGAGTATCTGTTATTTCTTCATCTTATTTCAAAATGTTTAATCTTCCCATCATGATGGCATATGGTTTGACAAGTAGTGCCATAACAGTTCCAGACTTTCAATTTGTTTGCACCAAAATCTCTATTTAAATTGCAGTTGCTGATAAGGTGGAAGAAAACACAACCTGGACAACTAATTTATCATTAATGTTATCTTATAAAGCCTGCCTTGGGTAGTGGCAGAGCGGATTGATTGAGTTAGTAGCCCTAATCCATTCATGAATAAGTAAACAGCCATATATATACTGCGGCGACAGCACTTTGTGCCATAGTTGCAGGCAGTAGGAAGACTGGAATTCTGGCGGTGACGACAAGGCCGCATTAGATAGATGTCTGCCTAAATTTAAACTGCTTTCAACTGTCAGTGGCCAATTATTTTACGTAAAGCAAAAGTGACTCACTCTTCGGCTACAATTTGCTTTGATCAGGGCTGCAGTGCCATTTTTTTTTTTTTTCCACTGAACTCGGGTATGGGTTCATATCTGCTAGCTCAAATAATTACATTGGAGTAGTTAATTCAAAGCTGCAATTTTTGATGATTAAATCAAATAATAGAGAGGGCACTTAGAATGACCCTTAATTTTTGGAAGGAACATTTTATAGTTGTTTTTTTTTCTTTTTTTGTTGCAGAATTCAGTTTTGACTCTTCCAATATACAATATCAGCCCCAAGGCACATTTCCTACACTTTTTTTTTTCTTTCGTAAGAGTCAAATGCATCTGGAATGGACTCTAGAAAAGCAGCTTCCCACATTTCTCTGTTTTCTGTATTTCATTCTGTTACTGTATTTCATTCTCACACCTTTTGCAGCAGCACATCTAATGCCTCACTCCACTGTCTGTCTTCATTTTTTTTGACTAATGATTTCATTAAACATATTAGTGTTGCTCGCTGCCAAAGCTGCTAGGTGCGACGCACTGAGCAAAAATTGGCTGTGACTTCTGGTAATAATTTAACCTGTATATATATAGTGTTGGCATTCTTCAGGAGTTGAGGAGCCTTTCTGCGTTTTGGTGGCTTGTTTTTGTGCAGCAACTCACTGCCAAGTGGAGTTTTATTTAAAATAGCATTCGGATTTGTTTTTCATTTGTGTTCTGTCTGCAGCAGCAGCCTCGTCACCTGCACAGCTAGTGCCCATGTTTGCATGAAAAGCAATTCTAATTTCAAGCATCACAGTATTTTGGCTCAGTATACAGTGTGTGTATAATGCTTGATATTGGCTTCGATGTGTTGTGTATACATACTCCCAGCTTTTGTTCCAGATATATCCTGTTTTTTTGTTGTTGTTTTTTTCTTCTACCTTGAAAACATCAGTAGAATGACGATGGGAAGGGGGGGATGAGCCTGAATGAAGCTGAAAGATAAAAGCAGGACTTATTTCCAAGAATCCTTTAAAGTTTGGTGGTCTCATACTTTGAGTATAAACAGGAAAGATAAAAACTCTTTGCAAAACTTTAAAATCCTTGTTGCAGAAAATGTTAACAATGTTACCAATGGAAGCAGGCTCACAGAGAGGCATTGTTTTGTTGGTATTGTTAATCTCAGAGCAGGGTATTCCAGTTTTAGACCATAATATCTCCAAATAAAGCTGAAGCCAGTGAAAAGAGGCTTTTGTGGAGTATATGGAATAAATATATAAGGGATTATGGGTATGCTCTCTGCCGAAAAGAAGGATTTTTGTTTGCATTTGATCGTTTTTTTAATGTAATATTTGTCTTTCATCTTGGATTTTTATTTTTCCCGACCATGTTAGCCTTTTAAAACTAATTGCTTACCTAATTATGTATGCAATAGGGATGATAAGTATTGAGCATGTTAATGTTTTCCATGGTAAATCTACTTTTAATGGAGCTATTGACATCAAATTCACCATCCGGATTATATGAACATACAAAGAAACAAAAACAAAACAGTCCATATGTTTGATTATGTGTAACAAAGTGGAATAACAGAGACAATAAGTACTAAAAATGCACAGTGAAAGGTTTTCAGGTCTAAGGAGCGAAGTCTTTGATGATTATGGACGCTTCTTTCGATTGATATTAAGAATATCCAATTTCTGCTTTCATCCTTCCCTTGATTATATGAAGGAACATGAAGGACAAACATTGTTTGTACAGCTCCATTGTGACAGCCTGGTTACTCTTCATTGAATATTGTTTACACAAAAACTTACCGCCTCACCTCCACCTTTTTAAGTTACACTAGTGTGTGTGTGTGTTTGTGTGTTTGGGTTACACACATTTTCAATATTTCGATATAAACCACAGTCTATAAACACAGCATTGGTCACTGACTGATGTTCCAGGTTTTTTATGTAGTTTTATGTGTTTTTGTTTTTCAAAGCTAATATTTATTAAATGTTATTATGTTGGAGGATTTTTATAAACATTGCAAAATATTCGTCATAAGTTTATATAGTTATCTGTTGTAGGCATTCTTGGCTGTCTTTCTAAGGCTTTTATTTTTGATATCGAAATTATATCGTATTGACCAAAATTAAGAAAGGTATCGTGATATAAATATTAGACGTATATCGTCCACCCCTAATTGGTGGAAACTGGAGTTTTTTTGTCCTATTTCTTTCTTCTTTTTCTTTTTTTTGTCTCAAGCTGCCTGGATTGGACTGATTGGCACATAAACTTGAACTGGATTTATTTGTTAGTCCTTTCTTTTTTTTTACTGAATTGAATGCAAGAGACATGAATCATTTAGTAACAGAATAACTGAAACTCTATCACTGTATGATTATTTAATTTTTGTGTGTGTGTGTTTCAATATCTTAAAGTCTTGTGGAAGAAACTGTGTTTTGGGTTTTCTACATTAATCTTTAGGGTGATGAGCACTATTATGTGATTACATCCTTTGTGTGGTTTCCATATTCCAAGCGTAAAACATACAAACAACAACAAAATCTTGTATGTCAGGATAGAGACCTGACTGGAACCCCAGACTTTGATTACAGGAAACCGTCACAAAAACAGTCTTGCTTTGGTCTTGTCTCATAGGAATGTACTCTCCCAGCATTACAATGCCTTGTGGGATTGTTCTGCCACAAACTTCAAACAAGCTTTTAAAATGCTTTTTCTTCAGCAGTGGAGTCTGGCGCAGAGGCCTTTCCTCTTGAGTGAATTGCTTTTAGTATCCACTGAAAATCTGCTCCTACTAGTCATAAGTCTTTCTGGTGCCCTTTGTCGTCTGATAAGGAGCATTTGGGTCAAGAAACATTTAGAGATTTAAAACTACATCTGTAACTTGGGCCATCAGTACATATTTAGCATAGATATGGTTGCGAGGGTATTGAGAGAGCTCTTACCTATTATGACATGCTTGTGTGATGCCTGGTAATGAAAACTTCCTATTGTTTGACATCATTTGGAATTGAACAAACTAATATTGATTTCTACTGATAGGTTGCAGGAGTGCTTTCTAAATGCTTGCAGATTTCAATGGTTATACTTGACTTCCTTTGCTTTTTTTGTATATTTTCATTTCTTAAGGACTCATTCTCTGTCACTTCAATTTTCATACCTTTTGGGGGTTAATTTGTTGGTTATTATTTCAACAATTCTGCTCTTCCTTTCATCTCATTAAGCATATTAGAAATGTGTTGAGTAAGACCAACATTGACTTGTTCTGTAGTCTTTTTCTTGCTGTAGTGACTTTTAAGATAACAACCATTGTATGGTGTTTATGTGGGTCCTGAATGTCTTTTAAAACACTTCCAGAATGTGGTTAAAGGGGAAAATCTGTAGGAAAAAAGCTCTTCCTAGCTCAGTCCTCTCCTGTTGTCATCCTTTGCGGAGGACCATTATTATCTGTATTGTAAGACGGAGTGTCTGTCTGGTGATTGTACAAGCCAATCACAGGGTGAGTGTGAAGCAGGTTTCCATGGAGAATGGCAGCAAGGACTTGCCCGTGAGACTGCTGAAGCTGAGCTTGAAGAAGCTAGGCTGATCTGGGCAGATAGGATTCTCCTACTGGTGAAATAGGAAGGACCCAGAAGTGGTGCCTTTTTAAAGGTCTTGCTGTTTATTCTACTCTCTGACTCTGGAGTTTGATACTCTATTAGGAAGAAACAATAGTGGCTCGGCCTAAACTCTGTGGGATTAGGTTTTGTTTTCTTCCCTAGACAGTGGATATAGGTCTTTATAAAGATATCTTTGTTACAAATCAAATATGTTTAACATAAGATGTGGCCTGATTTTTGTATTGGTTGAAACCAGTGCATGAACTCTACCTCAAACAGTCTGCTGCCTGCCGATGTTTGGGGGTGCAGGATGGTTGCTTAGCAGGAGTAAAAAATGAAAATAACATCAGAAAAAAACACGTATTTCCATGCACAAATAAGCAGACTTATGTGAACTTGGTCTTGCTATATCTTGGGGAGTTATTGCTACAGCAGCCGTGCCTGGGAAATGGGTCTTCGAACATTTCTTCTTGGCTCATTGGAGTCATCCAGAAATAGGCATCTCACCCATTCACACAGTGCTTAGATTCTCTACTTCCCCTTTATATTCTGCATATCAGTAAGATGTCCTTAGCTTTACTGCTGTTGGTTTCCTGTGTGGCTATATATATATATATA
>JAUZNJ010033195.1:0-13285 GCA_034780135.1 Jordanella pulchra
GTAACGCAATTTCGTTTTGTATGCACTATGTGCATACAAAATGACAAATAAAAAGTCTAAGTCTAAGTCTAAGTAATTGCAGTAAATAACGGGTGCAAAACCAATTTGATGTGGCCAATTCAAATGAAGTACATTACATGTGCTACAGGCAATGATGGACTGGCATAAAAATAAACATGGATTTCTAAGCCATGGAGTTGGAGGTAATAATGTTAATCATTACTGAAAAGAAAAACTAAACAAGAGTAAGAATAGGAAGAATGAGAATAAAACATAAGTATAATAAAGTACTAACAAAATTTAAAAAATGTTTTAAGACAAATAATTGTTGAAAAGATTTAATAATAATAACTAATGATAATAACAACAATTACATTGCCTAACAATTTAAAAGGTGGCAGATCTGAGATGCAGCCATGCAAACGTTGTACTGCTGCATCTTTCTCTTTCTGCTTAATGAAAAGATGCCGATCTGCTCTTATTTTTGATCCATTTTGTAGGAATGTGGATCTTGTAACCTCAGTCACTATTAATCAATTGGAACTAAGATGGAAAACATGTTTAGGTTTCTGCAAAGTCAAACTTTTCTCAGTATTGAAGAGCTTGCACCTCTGCCAGGTAAAGCATCTATTTTACAGCGCCGACTCATGTTTATGCTGCAGGGCAACTGAAGCAGAAATGCAACCAGCTCAGCTCTCTAACATCCTCATCCAGCTTTCCTGGATCACTGTTCTCCTGCCATCCACCTCAGGGCAGAGCCCAAGCTAAGTTTTACAGCTTGCTGCTGACATTTATTTGGGGGGGAAATGGTACAAGGAAGGGTAAGACATAAGCACAAAGTTGGATGTAATCTTGCTTTATATGAGAGCTTTTACTTTATATTATCTTGTCAAAATCAGCAGGGGGAGCAATGGGCTGTGAAAATCACCGTAAGTCGCAAATGCAAGAAAAAAAATGGGCAGAAGTAATTGGAGTGCAGGTTATACTGCTGAAACTAAGGATGTTTCTCTAGTTTGCCCTTGATAACTTTGGGATGGAGGATCTGTCTTGCACCAGATAGAAGAACTTCACTGAGTCAGCTCAGAAACGGTCTTAAAGATGTGCATGCATGATACCCCCAAGTTCTTTTCTTGGGATTGTAAAAACCAAAAAAAAAAAAAAAAATTAAAAAATAAGATATTTTTTTCTACCAAGGGGATTCACCGTAACAGCATCTGCAGTCTTTGCAAGTTTTGGTATAGTTCTCCTTTAAGTATTTACTGCTTACAAGATTGAAATGTTAAAATTGTGCCTTGGCAACTATTCTTAAGGTATGGCAACAATAAGTTACAAGAGGCGAGGATCAAATTTAGTCAGTGTCTACATTAGTTGCAGTTGAGGCTGAAATGGGCACTTTCAGTTCTAAGCAAATATGCTGTTAATCAGGCCAAAGTTTAGTCAGCTCCTCATAAAGTGTAGGGCAAGGTGAGAGGCTTCAAAGACTGTTCATGGAAAAGGAGTCTGCTTGCCATATGAAACACCAGGAGAAAACAAAGAGGTGTGAACAGTCAGTGAATAAAGGCATGACACAAGACATGGCTGGTAAGCAAGAAGGGGATCGAGTAAAAAAAAAAAAAGATCACAAAACAAAATATAAAAGCATGTCAAAGATAGGGACATGATAACGCCTGAGCTAATTTATCCTGAGTTGAAAACGTTTAATCTACATTGTAGATTAAACATTTTCATTTACCTTCGATGTAATAAGATCATTAATCATTAGTTGGCATCTACCTTTTTAGTGTGTCTGCTTTCTTAAATTTTTTTTTAAGGAGCTGATTTCATCTTAAGAGTCTTATCCTTTTATAATAAATGTATTTACATTGACAATATTATGAAGAAAACACAAAGTTAAAGCTACAGTTCTTCTTTAAAACCATTATAGTGCATGTAAACCATGCTTTCTAAATCTTCACTGAGTGGGAACAGAGTAGATAAATGTGACACTCAGAATGTGCTGAGTTACACATTAATGTGATTTACAGAAAGACCCATCATGCTCAATCGATTCAGCCATTCAATTGTGTCCAGAGGAGAATTTCAGAAGAAGTGGAAGCGAATAGAAAGAGAGTTAATGAACCACACAAGGGCCATTATTAGTCTTTTTCACCTCTCAACTGTGACCTTTAGCTAAGAGAAGGCCTCAAACAATAAACTAGAGCTTTGGAAAGAGAAGAAACCCCTCAACAAACACAAAGCAATTCTATAAATGTAAGGGAAACTGAAAAAAGTAGCAACACAGATCAAGACAGGGGTCTCTAATATTACATCCTAAAACTAGAAGTTTTACTAAACATTTTATAGCAAAACCCAAAACATTCTGATATTTGAGGACTGTCCCAAATGTTAGTGTTTCTACTTAAAGAGACAGACATTTTTTGTTTGTTTTAGTTTTTAATTTATCTAGTTTCTATTCCTTTGTCCCAAAAGAGCAATGAGGCAATGCTTTGCTTCAATTTTTGTCCTGACTGTCCATCCTTTCATACTCTAAATTTTATTTTCTGAAATAACTGGCATAAGATATTAACCTTTCTTTAAGATATTCACATTTTTTAAAACACCTGCACATGACTTGGATCTAATGGTTTGCGTAACCTTACACAAGGCTATAACACTAGCTTGCAGTAACTCTTCAGCAAAATTCTGAAACTTGCATAGAATCTTGCTGCCTGATAAACTTTTATAGCTCTGCCAATAATGTTCAGTCCATGTTGGTACAGGACTCATTTCATTGTTGATAATAGCGTTCTCATTTCAGGTTTATAAATTGGTATAAACATTTCGCACTTAAATACATCATCTCTTGCAAAGACTTAAAATGTTGCTTTTTGATAAAGCTTATATTTAGAGTGGCTCAGGTTATCCTGAACTATCTCTATAGTTATGCTGCTATAGGACTAGACTTCTGGAGGACATAGGGACCACTTTTCATCATTCTATCTGCTTCATTCTATCCATATTCTCCCATTCTGCAGTATTTGTAAGTTCAACCTCTAACTTTATGCTCTCTGTTTTTATTTCTCACCATAGTAGCTTTGTCTGGTCTGTTCCTGTTTGCTGTGGCTCCATCCTGGAGAGAAATGTCGGCTGGGCTGCTGTCATCAACACCTTTGTTTACTGGAGCTTGGCCTGTTTTTCAGTGTAGTCCTGTTTTTCTTACTGTGACGAACTGGATATGTTCTCTTTCATCCTCTGATATGGAAGCTGGCTTGGAGCTCGTAATTATTTGGTAATCCCAATTAGACAAAATAGGGATCATTTAGTCATTTATTGCAAAAAAAATTAAATGGTGTTTATCTTGAGTGTTGCTTACATAAGTAATAAGTAATAGGGGTAAAAAAAAAACAACAAACTTTTAACTATAACCCAAACTCTATCAAAATTTAACCATTAACCTTTAAAAATTGGTGTGCCCTACTATCAAACTAGTTTATTTTTCCTCTGCCTACATTCATAAGTATAACATTTGTTTCTGGATCAGAATTCAGAGGAATTATTGAAAATTTTATAAGGAGTATTTTCTGTTGATATCGATTAGGTATCTTTTGCAACAGATAGTGATATTGATTTAATGTCCAGCCTTATATGCAGCCCACAGGTCTTTGAAAAAGAAACAACCCTAAGTTAAGGCTGATTCAGCCATAAACATTGACAGTTGTATAAACTTTTATATGGCGTTAAAGATCTGGATTCTATGCAAAAGTATATTTGCAAATCCTTTACAACAATTTTGACCTCCAACATACAACAGTAAACTTGCTTAGGTAAGTGTTTTTAACAGGATGCTAATTTTGAGGATGTATGAAGTGTATACACTAGCTTGACAGCAAACAGTTATTTATGAACCAGTTTGACAACTTGTAGTGACATCCAAAGGTGGTTTCATGTTGAAAACATAAACACCGCTTACTCAGACCAGTCTGACAAAGAGATGGGGTAAATGCGCAGGATAATCAGAACCGTAATACTCATCTTACTCAGAGAGGCATGACATATCCTTCAAAATGCCAACCATTTGAGGAAATGACATTCAACAGAGCTAAATGCACAGTTTACACTTCCCTGCTTGAAAACTACGTATGTTTGGCAGTATGATTAGTTATGTCTTTTGTTAATGTGAGTCTTTCACATGAGGTAGATTCAAACAAAACAAGTTAAAAAAAAACAAAAAAAAAAAAAAAAAAAACTCTTGAGCTTGTTTTGCTCTGACCTGGTTTGCAGTGTTATTCCTCAGAGAGGGACTCAAACTCATCTGTTGCTCACATGTGGTAAACACAGAGTGCTGTTGCCTCAGTGTTACTGTGGTGAAGGAGGATTGCATATTGGCATCTAAAGAGAATAGTAGCACAGCATTTCAAGCTCTCAATGAACAGAGCTTGGCTTTTTTCCTATATGACTTTGGATCACATGTATCACATATTGGCACATTTACTTTAAACCATATAGGATTTCAAATACATTAATATTTTCTTGATGAAATAGGCCAGGGTCAACATGAAATTGAAAATTAGTCATAACGTATTATTTTCCTTGATCTCCTTGCTGTGATATATGATAACGAGCATACAGAATACATATTAAGCCAGAAATAGAGTAACTAGAACTTTATAGGGGTATTTGAAAGAGTGGTTATGGGTGACATTTTCAGTATCTAAACTACGACTATTAGTGCTTCTATAAACAGAAGTACATTCCTTAAAAAAGAGAACACTCAAATAAGATATCCTAGATTTGAAAGAATTAAATGTTTTGATTGAATGCTTTGTTCTGTACAAACTTGAGTGTGCTGACAATCACATCACACAAAAATCATCAATGGAAATCAAATTTATTAACCAATAGAGGACTGGATTTGGGGTTGCACACAAAGTTAAAGTGGAAAAGCACACTACAGGTTTATCCAACTTTAATGTCCATGAAACAGGTCCAGGCTCAGTATTGTGTGTGGCCTCCACATGCCTGTATGACCTGCCTATAAGTGCCTGTTCATGCTCATGATGAAGTGGCTGATGGTCTCCTGAGGGATCTCTTCCCAGACCTGTACTTAAGCATCCGCCAACTCCTGTACAGTCTGTGGTCCAACGTGACATTGGTGAATGGATCAAGACATGATGTACCAGATGTGCCGGGCCAGTCCATAGCTTCAATGCCTTTATCTTGCAGGAATTGCTAACACACTCCAGCTAAATGAGGTCTAGCATGGTCTGGTATTAGGAGGAACCCAGGGCCAACTGCACCAACATATAGCCTCACAAGCGGCTCGAGGATCTCACCTTGGTACCTAATGGCACTCACACTATCTCTGATGAGCCCTCCAAAAAATTGTCATCCCACACCATTACCGACCCTCTGCCAAACCAGTCACGCAGAAGGATGTGGCTAGCAGCAGATCATTCTCCATAGTCCAACCCATGCTGGGTGGTTGCCCTCCTATGGCCTCCTCTATATCTCTTGGTGTACTAGCCTGTCTCCTGGTAGCACCTCCAACCTCTGGACACTACGCTGACAGACACAACATCCTAGATGAGTTGCACTACCTGAGCTACTTGTGTTACTACGGATATGAAAGCACCACCGACATTCAGAAGGGACCAAAAAATAAGCCAGACAGCATAGGTACTGAGAAGTGGTCAGTGATCCCCACCTACAGAAGCACTCCTTTATTGAGTGTGTCTTGCTAATTGTCAATAGTTTACATCTGTTGTCTATTTATTTTGCACAACAACATATGAAATTGATTGTCAATGAATGTTGCTTTCTAATTGGACAGTTTGAGTTCACATAGGTTTGATTAAATGAAGTTATATCGTGTTGTTTATGTGTTCCCTTTATTTTTTTGATCAGTGTATTTCTGAGGGGCCAACTTTGCCCTTATGTAAGAGAACCTGGCCCCCTTCAGTCAACAAGCTGAGAGACGGCAGCAACATGTCAGGGATGGAAGGTTCAGTCTACGTCATAAGAATAGAAAAAACTCTGTGCTCTTTGTCCAACTGTATGCTGTCACGCTTGAAGGATTTGTTTCAAATATTTCAACACTTCTATAGTTTTGATACCATAAAACCATGATACATTATACCATGGTATGGTACATCCCTCTAATGTCCCAATGGATATGATCCCAGGATGGTCAACATTGCATAATGTTACATACACATAATGTCACTAATGCTGTGAGTGGGTATTTTTTTGCATGTACAGATTAAACACTAATAATCATGTAGTTAATCACATACATTAGCTAAGCTGTTATATGTAACTGCAGTTTAAATTGTGTTTATCTAATTATACACCAGTTACTGCGTAGACAGGTTTACCCCGCTGTCTTACACTTCACTCTAAAAGGTTAAACACATTTAACCAATGCTTTCCAAAATATGGACAAATTTCATCCAGTGGATCAAACAAGACTGGTCATGTAAAGTTTTGTAACTTCCATAAAGTTTTTTTTCTTCTTCTTCCCATTTCTTACAACTGTGAACCCAAAAAGGTGCCAGTTCAGTCTGGCAGCAGCAGGAATGCATAAATTGCTATCTCTCTCTTGCATTTCAAGTTGAGCAACACTGCTTTGCTGTGGCATACTTCACTCACAAATCTTCAGATAAATCTAATCTTCTCAATCGACGCTGCTCAATCTTCCTACATTCATTTAACCTAGCAGAGACAGATTAATGAGAAATGAATTCCTTTAATTCCCTGTAAAGTTCTCCTTTTATTTTAACCAGTTAAACTGCTTCTGCTCTTTGCCAGATAATAATATATTACATTTACAAAGCCATTTATGTTAGACAAGATCTTTATCCAAATGTTTTTCAAGATAAAAAGCAACATAAATAGTTTTTTAATTATTAGAATTTAAAAACCTACATCTGAGAGCAATGGAACTAAATCTGATGCTGCTGAGTTTCCAGCTGTACTGTTTAGTATGTTGCCATTTCCTGTTTTAATTTATTTTCAGCTTTTACTTTACAGGTTACCTATATGCACAAGGAACAATGACGCCTTACATTTCCAGGAAACCTCAATGGCTCATGCTCTACAGACACAAAGGCTGATAAAAATCTTAGTAAAAAAAATATGGTATTCAAAAATAAATCTTTGAATAATTCAGGTTTATTTAAAGATGCAACCACCAGGGAATGGAAATAGAGAATCAAATAGTATTCTTTTCTAAACCAGCAGCAATGTGTCTCCTCACTACTTGTCAACTCATCAAACCACCCAAGTTTTATGACGATATTAATATCTGTATTGTATAAAGCATATAAGCATTGGCACAAGGTGATAAGTCTTCTTCATAATCTCAAACGAACAAACATGAAGTTATCAGAAATACAATCTAAAAATAAAGCTCTAGCCTAAGCCATGAGAGAGAGGTGGTAGAAAGAGGTGCTGACAGTTTGAATGTGTACAGCTGCTCAAACATTGTGATAGTGGTGATAGTGTGATGGTCTGAGGCTCCTCCAGGAAGTAGAAAATTTGGCTTAATTAATGTAACCGTAATTATGCTAAGTACAAAAACATCCTAAGCGCAGGCACAAACTGCCTTTTAAAAGGTAAATGTGTGTTTAACAACTTTTCCACAATATTGGGGTTTTGTGTTCACTTTGATTTTAATAAATGGATGAACCAAAAAATACAAACAGAAATCAGCTGGTCAGAATAAGAAACGTTACAATACATGAAAAAAAAGTCTTAGTTTTTTTTTTGGCTTAATGTTTGATCAAACCTAGAACAAGAATACATTTGAACTCACTAGATGAACAGCTAAACAAATCATTTTAGTTTACAAATGTTATCAGGGTTTCTCCACTTCTCTAAAGATTTCCATACTGACTTCCTCTCTGAGCGAGGTAGCTGTGGCTTCCTACAATTGTGTTGCCGTTCCAGCGTCAAACCATTTTCATGCAGGAAGAGCCAAACTAAAGCCCATTTTCCTGCCAACATCAACAGTCACTGCTGCTATGGTAGCACATTTAGAGATCTGCTTCATATTAACATTTAACGCCTTTTAACAGGGAAGTATAACTTCTGTCCTGGCTGCACCTACATTTTTTCAGATTACAACCAAAACTTTGAAAATATATTGCACTGGAAGCTATTGTGATTGACCAGCAAATGTTGGGCATTGTTGAGAGGTGTGAGAAAAGGGATGTATGGTACTAGAAAAAGTTTTATTATTTTGAAAAATATTGAAAATGTGGAGTGTATTTGTATGCAGCCCTTTCTACTTTGATATCCACAAATAAAATCCAGTCAAACAAAACATCTTTGAAAAAAATCCTCTGATAACTTTGTGTCAGTGTACATTTTAATTTTATCATAATGCCATCTTTTCTCTGTTGACCTAAAGAAAAAAAAGTACTTATAGGAAGATAATGTACAACTTTAAACCTCTGAGTGCTTTGCTGTCCAAATGACTTTACAGGTTGGGCAAGGAGAGCATTAATAAGAGACAGCCAGGAGATTCAATATAGCTCTGGAGGAGTTCGGGCAGGTGAATCTGAAGAATGGATAATTATTAGTTGCACACTCCACAAATATATGGAGTGACAAAATAGTCTAATTACAGAAGGAAACCGTCAAGAAGTCTTTTCTATAGTTTGAAACAGCAATGCAGGGAAAACACCTAACAGAAGCTTGGATCAGATGAGACCAAAATGATACTTCTTGGTCCTCATACAACAAGATATGTCTGGATGAAAATTACCACTTTTACCAAAACAGATCCACCTTATAGCAAAACATTGTAGTAAACTGCTGTTTATATGATGTGGGAAAGGTTTGCTTCAGCGGGAGTTATGAGAAGATGGATGAAACCAAATACTGAGTAAACAAGGAAGATCATTTGTTTGAAGCTGTAAAGGATTTGAGACTGGGTGGAGGGTTTCCTTAAATGAAGACAATAACATTTATGGCCAAAGGCAGAACGAAATTTTTTGGGATCAAAGTATATTTTTGCATTTGAGCAGTCTGGTCAAAGCCCAGTCCTAAATTAAAATCAATCTTTTTGATGAGACTTATCAAAAGATTACGCTTTAGTCTCTCTTCATCCAGTCTGACGTGTTGTTTTGCAAAGACAAATGAGCTGAATGTTTAGTTTCTATTTGCTTAAAACTGAAAGATATATCACCCAAAATACTTATAGCTGTAATAGCAGGTGGATCAATAACATATTGTCTCAGGTCGGCTAAATATAAACGAACAGACATTTCAAAATTTCTTTTGTACAAACTTTTAAATCCAAGCATAGTTTCCCCTATTTTTAGCTGAAGTATAGTTTGGAGTTACATTGCGACAAAATGTGTAAAGGGGAAAAAATGTTTTACTAGGAACTCTATATCCTGCATCATATTTCTTCAAATAGAAGTGGGGGCAAATATGAGGAGCAGTGGCCTTTACAGAAGTATGTGAACATGTGTATGAGGTTTAGAAGGAATCCCTTATAAATCGCAGTAAACAAGTAAAGTTCTCTATAATCCTCAACATCAACACCAATGGCTTCACCAACATAAGCCTGCATCAAGAAAGAAAGTCTGCAGTCAAAGTGGCACTGATTAAGATTAAGTCTACTTCCTGGAATTGAAAGCTGTAAAATATAGCTTCAGAGAGTAAAAAAAAGAAAAGAGAGAGAGTGGGGGGAGAGATCACAGTCCAGTGCACAGCTTCAAAGGAAACCTTCAGAACAGTGATGGAGCACATGGGAGACCAAACCTCCTGCCAGGCAAGTAGAGTACATTTAGATAAAGCTAACTAACACAGAATAATGTACAAGAATTATATCATCACATGTTTTAATATTCTGAATGGGGCTCAAACTGTTGTTCAAAACATACAAATCAGTTTTTATATAATTATTTTGTTAAAAACAGCAAAATAAAACTTAAGGAAAACAGCAACTCTTCCGTTTAGTTTTTCAGCTCACAGAAAAGTATATGTCAACGGTTCAAACTGTGAAACACTCATGATGCTTGGGGCTGGTTTAAGTGGTACTCAGAGAAGGTTATGGTAGAAATTATGTGCTAAGAAGAATAGGACTGACTGTGCCGTGGTGTAGCACCAATAAGCAGAAAAATGCCGGAAGAAATTAGTTGTTAAAGCCCATCAAGGACTGGTGGATTATAAACCTCTTAGAGGGAAGTTCAGAAGAAAAAAAATACTTTGAAAGCTCTCAGTATGAAACACTGAACTCTGATCTGAATATAACAAGAAATCCAACTTAACAGAGTTTAACTTCTATGTTTGAAAACTACTTGAATTTGATAATCAGTATGATACCAGACTTACAGTTATTAGCAAAAAGAATGTATCAACTTATTTCTAAGGTGGCGGTACATTTAAACATAGTTTGCAGTATGAGACAGATATTTTATTCAGTGCATGTCATCTAAAGGGGAGATACACTGCTTTTACTTCTGCTTGTACTGCTTTTACAAAGCTTTACAGTATGCACAAATTTATCACATTGGATTCAGAACACTGGGTTGGTAGAGGACCTCAGATTTACAAACTTGTAATTTTGATTTCGCCAGATTTTTGCTTGTTTTCCAAACTTGGTATTTCAGCTTTTGAAACTGCAACACAGCCAGAAACAATCAACAAAGTGAAATCGTTTGCAGTCCTGCTTTTTTTTATTAATTCACTCAATTTAGGTCTATATCCAAAATGTTAAAAATAAATAAAAAAGGAAATAATAAAAAATTAGAAAAGAACACAGATTAATATCAGATACTCCAGTCAGGTTTAAGCTGAAGCAACATTAGCAATGTCATTACTAGTTACTGGTGTTCCACAAAAAGGGATAGGAGTTAATTTCTTCATTATTGTAGGAAGGAGTTATAAAGTTTGGTGATAAAAGTAGAAAGAATTTCCTTCAACTGTAAAAAAGAGGCTTACAAAAATATCCCAGACCCTTTCATACAACTGTAATTAAAACAAAAATCATAAACCAACTACCGCAAACCACAAGGAACAACAGATTATTTAGTATTAAATTCACAGTCTCATACCACACAAACTGATGCAGTCAATGATCAATGTTAACTGTATAAATCACTGAATTTATACAGGAGCTGTTTCCGGAGTCAACTACTCACCCGGATCCGTCTCATGGCAGCTACAATCTCCACTCTGCTGCTTGGCCGCGCCACATCCAAACTGCCAATATACTGTCGCATGAAGGTGAAACATGACAGGTACAAAAGGTGCGTTACTAACATATTTATTATTGTCTACATTCCCTAAACATTTGAAAGCTTAGAGTTATTCACAATCGTTAATTTACTGCGCATAAGTTTGGCCTCTGGTTTAAGCTCATGAATTACTTTCCTTGGCAACTAAACCTCTGAGGACCTGGATCCAAAAAGTCGCAAAATGTGGTTTCGGGCGTCAGTTTATAACGTTTAACTCTATTTCTAATGTGCATTTAAATTAAATAGGAACGTGAACACTGCCTGTTTTCAGTTTGACTGACTTAGGGAAATTCACCTTTGCCTCGAAGTTGATCCCATGCTGGAATGCTTCCTCGTTGTGCAACGGGATCCTAAGATCGTGTCCATCATCAACGAGGTTGTACTTGGTTTTCCCAGGCATTTTTCCTAAGGCTTAAATATCCAAACCACGGAACAACGCCAACAATTTAAGCCAGTTAGAATGGACAAGGATACATCCAAGCAAAGAACAACCCGAAAATCCGGTCAGTGTGTGTTCTCCATAGCCGCGAGACGTCCCGAGCGCAGCGACGCTCAGACGCCGCCTCAACAGCAGCCCGAGCGGCAGAGAGAACTTCAGCAGCGCGCCGGTAAACTGCAGGAAACGCTATAAAAACACATGCAGGTCAAGCCAGACCGCGTCAAATACGTTTTCCCGACTTTTCCTGAGCTCAGTGTGGAACTTGGTCGCGTCCTGCCTCCAGTTGTGGACTTCTGCTCCCTCCTCTCTGCTCCACAGCGTAGGGAGGGTTTGATTGGAGAGGCCGGGAGTCCCACCTGTTTTCCATTGGAACAGGGACTCACCGTGGCCCTGCTAGAGGAGTGGCTCTAATTCCCGTACCAACCCCTCCTGCTCCGGTCTACTATCTCTTCCGCTTACATATGCACACGTACACAAATACAAGGCTGGGAAAAACACAAATCTGAATGAAAGAAGTGGTGTTCTACTGTTTATCCAATGTTTTTGCCTTTGCTTTTAAGACGCAGACAATCATACAGGACAAAACCCAAAGATTCAATAAAAACTACTCACTGCTTTTTCCAACTATCTATCTATCTATCTATCTATCTATCTATCTATCTATCTATCTATCTATCTATCTATCTATCTATCTATCTATCTACCTATCTGTCTGTCTATCTGTCTGTCTGTGTCCTGGTATTTATCTAATAATAATATTAATAATAAAAAAAACAACAACAACAGTAATAATTATAAATGAGTTTATATGAGGGGAGATACTTGCAAATCTAAATAAAGCTTAGTGTGACTCATTTTCTTGAGGTTGATTTATAACAAATAATTAAAAAAACAGTACAGATGGAGAAAATTCAGAAGTGCAAGGCTGCCAACTACTGGTTAAATTTGATATTAAATCCTTGGATACATCTAGGTTTGTCAATTTTTCATGGGGGAACTGTCTGGTTTTTGTTTGTTGTTTTCCTACTAAAGTAAGTGAAAATAACCAAGGAAGTGAAAAGGATCAGTATTTAAAAATGGATTCAAATATTTTAGATTATGTCGTTGCTGAATGTCACACAGATTGTTTGGGTGAAATGTTGCTTTTTGAAGTCATTAAACTGTAAAAAAAAAAAAAAAGAAAATCCCCTTAATCTTGACCAATTTTTGCATAATTAGTACAAAGGCTACTGGAATGGCAAAGTGTCCAAAGTGGGCTTTCAAATATATCTGATGTTTCAAAATTGCCTTATTAATTCGATTCATGTAAAATGAATATGAAAAGTTTAAACAACTGGAGGGTCAAACCTTTGTTCAATATAAAACTAACAAAGCATACTCCTTTAGGCTAATATTTTTAATGACAGAAAAATGTTACGGTCATTGATATCATACAGTTTCAGGTTTCAAGAGGCCACTTGGTTAGTAGTCTCATGCAAAATACAGTTGTGGTCAAAATTTTACATACACTTGTAAAAAAACATAATGTCATCAGTTTCCAATAAGTTCTACAAGTCTTATTTTTCTGTGATAGAGTGATCAAAACACATACTTGTTTGTCACAAAAAACATTCATAAA
>JAUZNJ010033196.1:0-13285 GCA_034780135.1 Jordanella pulchra
ATGAGAGGTCCCTGCCGTCCACTTCCTCTGGACCGCCAAGAGGCGGTCGTTGAGGGGGGGGTACTGTTGGGATCTGGGTTTTTGTGTTCAAATCTGAAGCTAGACACTGCTGCTGCTGAACTCTCTGCTGGACCAACAGTCTCTGGACCCCTCCGGTACTTCCCCTTTCCAAGGATCTGTCAGAACCAGCTAAGGTACCATCAGAACCAACTCTTTGTCACATTCCCTGACTTCCTGGCTAACCGAACCTCCCGGTCTACAGACCTCTGCAATTCCTGTCCCAGACCCGAACCCGAACCGAACCAGAACCAGTTTTCTCTGTGATTGTATTTAAATAAACTTGTTAACTTTTTCTCTGCCTCCTGTGGTGTTCTGCATGTGGGTTCGACACCTTAAGTCCATCATGACACTTACTACTGTTCCGTTGCCTATTTTCATGATTAACAAGTTTCAGCAGCAGCATGATGGTGACAAATATCACATCTGTTGTTCACACACTGCACAGTTATTGGAATCTGTGCTTAAATGTCGACCATTAACACAGTCACAGAATAAACACTCTCAATAAACCAAACATTACCACCACATATCTGAGCTTTTAAACAATATTTTTTCATTAATTTCAGACGAAACTATTCACTTTCTTTTACTTTTAGTTTACTTTACAATATTCACCACTGCTCGTCGCCATTTCCCCTTTCCTCTGAGCACAAAGCAGCCGGCTTTCTTTACCTCGCAATGAATCACGGGAAAACCAAGGCTACTGGGGATACACTGGACCCATCCTTCAAAACGGGGGAAAAGAAGGTTGCATTTGTCGGCTGCATACAAAGGAGTCTTCCATTCTGAACAGGCCACGGTGCCGTGCTATTAAATAATCAGCTAACGAATCTGGCCTTCGCAGGTCGCAGCCGCCGAATCTGAACACACTTGTAGAGTTATTGGAGGTGGCTCAGGTAGCTGGGAATAGATCCGGTGGGGCTCAGCTGCTATTTACTGAAGAAGACCTGATCACCTTAAAGATCATAAAAATAATTACAGATTGGATGTAGAGCTGGATAGGGAACATACTGAGAGAGCAGGATGATGTGTCCCTGGTTAAGCACACTTGATTCAAACTGGTAAAGTGCCTCCTCAGAATTAACTTCTTCTAAGTCTTGCTAATGACCTAAATAGTTGGTACAGATATTTTCACTCTTAACGTAAACACAGTTTTTTTTGTTGTTGTTTTATCTCTGCCAAAACTTCCTTTTGGCCAACCCTAGGTACTTTACAGCCTTTCCACATTCCTTCATCTTTCATTCATGTTTTTTTTCTGTATTTACTAAAGCTCAACACAATTGCACAGTCACATTCTTATGCTATTGTATAATTAATATCACACCTATTACCAGGAAGACTCCTCCCTGTTGAAAAAAGAAAAAAAAAGCATATATATATATATCTATATCAAACCAATCAACACATCTCCACTAAGGCAGCACCAAGACTTCAGGTAATATAATTTCTACTTTGTACTTTCATCAACTAGTGTTAGTTTTAAATAAAGCTGTATCAATTACTAAGAGAAAAAAACACAAGTGAGTTGCTACACTGTCTATTGTTGTTTCTAATATATGTTTATCTGTGATATTGATTGTGGGTTTTTTTGCTTGTCAAAACTTTCTATTCAAGGCTGAACTAATCGACTATACTTTTATATTTTCTCAAAGTAATATCTAATTAAACAAGTGTGACCTCGTCATTTTTTGTCAGACATATTAATCCATTTTTATTTTTTTTATCTTTTATTTAGTCAGTTATTGGTTAGGTAAACATTATTTATATTATTGATTCATTTTAACTCAGTTAAACTTATTTATTTATTTCTCCATATCACAGACTAAAGAAAACTAAGTGCAACTGTTAGTGCCAATCCAAAACGCATGTCATTTGAATACATTTTAAAAATACAATTCAGTTGAATCATCAAGGCATGATGGTAAAAAGTTTTTTATCTACTCAAACCCAGCTGATTGCATTGAGTCATTTTCTTTGAAGATCCTCCTGGATAAGATGAGATGATAGTAGAAATTCTTTTACATTGTGTGGACTCTGCAATCCTTATTCATCAAGTCTTTATTATTATTTTAATCATTATTATGGTTTTATTCAAATCAACAACAACTTAAATCAACAGGATTTTTAAAGATTTTTTTTTCCCACGTCCATGAATTAAGAATTCAACCCTTCTCCCATCTGAACTCAATTCATGTTCCTCTGATTATTGTGATGATCATTTTAGAGTGCTTGAGTGATCTGGCAAACAAACATCGCAAACATACCGCACATTGGAGATGTTCGGAGCGGGACTGGCTGCAAGCTCGCAACAGCTATCTCTCTCCTTTGCTTTCCTTGGACATTTTACCAGACCTGACAGCCTTTTTCATTGTGGCGCAGCGCAAATGCGCAGTGCAAACAAGTTGGTTCTCCGATCGCAGTGTACCCGGAGGGAAGAAGAGGTTTAACCGGAGGAAATGTCTGTCGAATATCCAACATAAAACTAACTTCACCGCGGTCCCCACCACTCTGAATTTCTCCACATCACTACTAAAGAAAACTAAGTGCAACTGTTATTTGTTTTATGGCAGCTTTTCTAATTTCATAGGTTGCATTGAAAGGGAGCTACAGTCACATTTCTCTTAACTTCTGTCATTTGATTGAAACTGCAGAACAAAAAACACAAAAACACAGCTCATGGAGGCCTCCCTCTCTCTCTTAACCTCTTAGCACCCTTGTTAAAATCATAAAAACATTTTCTCTTTTACACACAGCCATGGAACAGTTTAGGGCTGATCAGCTAAAAATAACCAGGAACAGCAATTTAGTCAGTCACACACATTGCATAATAAACATAAAGTGATCTTACTTTTGATTCATCCACAAATGACGATTTGCTGAGATTTCTGTATTTCAATATTTTCAGCCAGTTTATGAGTCAATCTCTTGGACACAAGTATTACTAGATTTTACCTGCGGATAATTCTATTTTTTGTTCATTTATAATTTGGTTTTTTCCGAGTTTGGCATGATGTTGTCACTCAGTGTCAAGTCAAAACTTAAAATTAAAGGCCTTCAGGTGAACACGACCCATTAAAGCTTATTTAAACTCCAAACACAATATAGATGTTAATAAATGTCACTAAAAACATTTGTTTCACAGTGCTGCTTTATTGGGGAGTAACTATCAAGGTCTGACAAAATTGAAGGATTCTATAAGTTTAACGAAAAAACTAATAGTATGGTGGCGAGGACATAAGATTTTGTGTACATTTTTACTTTTGTGCCAAAACTCAAATTCATTTAAACATTTATACAAAACATATTTACAAACTATTTCAGTAAATAAGGCCATTAGCAATCAGTCAAAGGAAAACCAGAATCTTATAATAAACCAGGAATGCAAAGTTATATGTTCAAATAGAGTGGGGGAAGTAAGCAGATAAGTAAGTAAAACTTTAATTAATTAAGCACCTTTTAAGAGAAAAATCATTGTTTGCTTCAACAAATAAACAAACAAAAAAAAACTACAAAAAACAAACAGGCTGTTGACATCAGTTCTCCCAAATTATATAAAAACCCATCTTATCCAAAAGTAAAAAAATAGATGCAGTAACTGATTATTGTCCTACAGAGGGAACCAAACAGTTGGTTTTAAACAAACAAGTAGGATATCCAAAACTGTGCTGTAAATTAGAAATAATGCCCAGGGCATGTAGACAGCGCTATACAATATCCATATACACAGTTAATAAGTGGGAAAAAAAGAGCTAAAAGCTGAATTAGAGACATGTAGTCCTTTAAAATATATATTTGCTTCTATTTTTAAGTACAGTTTTAATAATACTCAAGAATCATAAGGAAAGAAAACAAGAAGTGGGCCATGAAGTCAGTTGCCTTCTGTACAATTAATTTTTCTCATAGTTAAAAAAATAAAATCCTTTAATTTCTTCTTCTTTTTTATTACAACATTCTTAAAATCTAGACTTGAATCTAGAAAAGGCTTTAAATTTGTTCTAAACTTTGTAATAGCAAATGTATTTTGATTTGCATTACCTTGGTATAATATTATTAGGAAAAGGATTCTGTTAAACTCTGAGCTTTGTATTTGTTTGATAACTATCAAAGTCAATCAAATTGTGCCTCTTGATATATAAAACTATATTGATTTGGACACAATAAACTATTTTGTTATTGATTATTATAGCTTCTTTCTAAGGAAGAATACTGATTTATGTGAAGTATTTAACCACATCTAAGCATAATAGCTTCGATAGGTTAAAGCCAAAGAATAACAGTATCAGTAATGATATATACAATATATGCAATGGCATTTGATAAAGAAAATGCTTTCCTTATATATGACAGAAAAATAATGTGATAGTTTATGTACAATATATCAATGTGCATACAATATGTCAATATCAATTTGATCCTTCCATCTAATTTAATATTAACTCAGTTTTAATCAAATATAAGGTTAGTTCAATGAAGTCAAACCATGCTTTGATTTTAGTCATTTCCACCTGATCAATGTTTTTCCTTGAGCAAAACATTTGTTTTAGAGTCATTGGATAAAGGTTGACTAGTTTAGCATACTGACCCCTGGGGGACACCAGGGGTCAGTATGCTAAAATGATGTTGATGTATGGTTTCCCATTTTCACAAACTGTTGCCAATTACTTATTAACTTTTGACCCGATTTAAAAACAAATCCCCTAATACCGTTTATTCATCAAAATAATATGATCAATTAACTCAAAAGATTTTGTTTGATTTATTTATACCACAAATTTCTTTGGGTAGTAGTCTGTAAAACAATCAATAATAATATTGCAATGAAAAATTTATATATGCTTGGTACTTCAACTATGACAAGTTGCATTCATGTTGCATTTTCAAGAATATTGCAGTAACTTATTCCTGAATGAGAATCTTCTGAACCTCTTAAGGTAATAAAAAATGTTGCAATAACTGTGTATTCTGTTTTTGCAACAGGTTTTGCAGCGATGTCTGGGTTGGCCTTACTGTGTTTCATGCTTTTGCAGACTGGAGTTTATGGTTTTAATATATTACCACGTTTCATTAATGACTTAATAAACAGTGGTTCCCTAAATCATCAAGAAATCACAGAGAGAGCAATCCTTAACATCACTGCACAGGTTTGCCGTAGCCTGGCTCTGTCTGAGGGCAAAGACTTCTCCTTTCCAGTAAGAAATACAGTTTCCTTAAACGTTTTCCTGTTCCTCTCTAAAATGCACAGTCTAACGGTAAAAGATCTTATCTTAATGTGTGTGTGCATTTGAAGTCCCTTACTGCTACAGATGTTGCCATCGCATGTGAAGCATCAAAATCTTCCAAAAATTTCATCAACACCATCAAGCAGATCAAGTTTAAGAACTGGCAAACGGATATTTTAGAGGCCCTGAGTGCACGTCATCACTGCGACAACGAGAAAATAACAGAAGGACAGAAGCTCATCACAGATGGTTTATCAGTGGTGAAGGGTGCAAACAAGCAGAAAAACTTTGCTTCAGCAACCTCACGTCTGGGAAAAATTCTTCACACCTTACAGGTATTTCTGCTTAAACCGTATTTTGCTGAGTTTTACTACAGCTGATTATATTTCAAACAACAACTCAAAGATTTATGAAGAATAATATTCTGATGTTGAAGATAAAACACTCTTCAACCTGACATATTTTCTTTACTTGCCTCTAACTTTTGCCTGAGATGAATATATGATAAAACCTGTAACAAAAAGCAAAACTTTAGTTATAACAGTAGGACCTAATGCTGTGCGGTAGGAAACGGACACTGCATATAACCTGAACCCCATGTTTATATCATTGAGTTCCAGTGTGATGCTGTTTGGTTGTTTTTCTGCAGCAAGGACAGAGTTTACAAATATTTCAGTCAACTACATCGACATATTGGTTATAACATGACAATGAGCAAAAAAGTGTTTTTTGTATGAATTGTGTTGCACGATATTGAATGTGATTGAAACTAAGTTAATAGCAGCACATTTTAACATCATTACAGTAGCACTTTCCAGTTCTGTATATCTACCAAATCCTACTGCAGCTACATTTCGTTCTGCTGCCCTTGTGGAATATTTGGCACAAAACAGACTAGTACAGCTTTGTGATTAAATTCTGGAATTTCAAAGTGTAACGCTGTAAAAGCTGCAATAAAGTTTTTGTTTGCTTTGAAATTTAAGGATTTCTACAGTCACAGTAACTGGGTGGAATTAGGCAGCAGATTCCCAAACAGCAATTTGATCAGAGCAAACACACGCGTTGGAGACATAGCAGGTAAAGATGTGATAATCTTCACTGAGATAAATGTGAGATTTGCTCGGAAGAGGACCTAAAATAAAAGGGAGATATTTTATTAGGCACGGATTCGTGTGATTACAGTTGACGAGTGTTGATAGTCAAATCTGATGTGAATCTGCAGCTAAAACTAGAGCAACCTGCCGCAGCTGTAATGGAGATGACTGCAGGGACAACATTCTGGAGGACATCCTTGAAAACAACATACTTACTTCAGGATATTTCAGTGTGAATCCCTTTTCCAAGCCTACAGGTATAAATCAGAATTTGTATTTATTTGTAAGGATTTAGTTTGTTAACAACTGCCTTTGTCAGTTTACTGACTTTAAAGTATTGTGCATGTTATTTTTATTTTTTAAAATGTGAAAAATGTTAAAATGTGAAAAAGATATTTAAATACACTGTTTAAAATTTCTGGACTCTTACGTATCACACTGGTATCTAAACGCATTCACACCATAAGAATTTCTTTTTGCATCAGTTTATTTTATTGGTATTTTACACAAGAGACCAACACAATAAGATATGACCCCCTTTTACTGTTCTTTAGACCTAACTGACAACATATCCTTCACTAATTATCTTGGATTTGTGAATCTCATCAGCTATTAGGTAAAATTACCTGATGGAAAATACTAAGAGAAACCAACCCGTGCAAATGATCCTCTTTTGGATGAATGTAAAATCCACCAATGGTCTCAAAAATACTAAAACCTAGTTCCAAGCTCGACTTGTCAATATCCACACCGCTTACATAAATACCACTTTTACATTTCTTCTTGGGCTGCACAGTTTGTAGCACTGATGCCTTGCAGCAAGAAGGTCCTAGATTGGATTCCTTCTGCATGGAGTTTTCATGTTCTCCCTGTGCATCCAGAGGTCCACTCTGGGTACTCCAGTTGTCTTCCACAGTGCAAAAACATGACTGTTAGGTTGATTGTTGTCTTTAAATTTGGTTGCCCATGGGTAGGGTTAGGGTCACGTTTAGGCTGTAGAAAGTAATGGAAGTCCATGGAAAGGCCCTGTAAAGATAGTGAGAGAAGTTTATGTGTCAGGGTGTGTGTGTGTGTGTGTGTGTGTGTGTGTGTGTGTGTGTGTGTGTGTGTGTGTGTGTGTGTGCGTTGCCCGCTATGGACTGGGAGCCTGTCTAGGGTGTGTTCCGTCTTTCACCCAAAGATTGCTGGAGAAAGGCACCAGCCCCACTTTGACCCTGAAAGATAGAGGGAGAAGATGGATTAACAACTTCTCTTGACGTTACTCACAAATGGCTAAGCAGTCTTGGTGGTGAGCCTGAAAACCTTTTAATAGTCCTGCTTTCAAGTAAGGAACTAAGGATCTTTTAGCAGCAGCACAAACAAAAAATAGTGTCAGCTCCTCTACACCCCAATAAAACTGTTTGCCATCAGCGTGTATGGTGCTTTAGTCAATGAAGATGCAGATGCAGATCCATATATTTCAATGATCACTCATTTTGTAAGACATGATTAAAACCTTCTCCCCTTACTGTGAAACAGGAAAATGCAGCCATGGAAATGTCCCTGATAGTACAGCTTTAATGGAACCCAAAGGTGGAATCAACAAAGATACAAAGAAGTCCAGCCATGGACACCTCCATCAGCAAGCGGCCGATATGGCAATAGCAGCAACCAGTGAGCTGCTAGAGGATGTTCGGGGTGCAGCAGGAGACAGACAGTTCCTTGAGTAATGAATTACATTTTTTCCCCTAAAAATTATGTATTTTTCCATACACAGAATGAGTTAGACTGATAAATGTATGTCCATGTTTGTTTCTAATCCCTCAGGATGATGGGACTCTTCAAAGGGAAACCTCTTTGTTTTTGTGTTGACACAACAGGAAGTATGGGGGACGACATAGAAGCAGTGAGGAGTGTCACATCATCTATAATCGACAGAAAATTGGGAACAGAGGATGAGCCCTCAGTTTACATTCTGGTTCCCTTCAATGATCCAGGTAGACTCTTTTTGCTGCAGACCAGGATTAAGGCTTCAAAAGTGTGAAAAAATACTTTGTCAAAACCATCCCATGTGCTACGTGCAAACAAAGTTTAAACATGAGTGTTACAAATACCTTTCTTGTTTCAGGTCACTAAATTTTATTTTCTGTTTCCTAGTAACCTTGGTAAAAAAAAGTTTCTTTAAGTTTTTTTATTTATTCTGAGAAGAGATATTTTCTAGTATTTCCTTAGGAGTTGTGAGCATTGGCACCTTCCTTGCTGGGTACCATTTTAGTCTATATTCGTACTAGGACTTTGTTAAATGAGGAGAATGATACTATTACAATAGCTTTTGCCACCATCTTCACAAGGCCTTTTGCTGTTGTTCTATGGTTGGTATGAACTCTGAAACATATCCATTGCTGGTTGACAGAATCAATCTTCTTCCTCAAAGCTAATGGTTTTCTTAAAATAAATCCATATATGTTACTCCATTTAACTTACACGTGGTAAGTTAACATATCAGAAGCCCATAAACCCTAGTATTATCATTTGGCTTTTCTTGAATTATTCAAAGACATTAAACTTCTGAATTCCTGAAATTATCTAAACGCAAGGCACGGCAACGCAAGTTTATTTGTTTAGCACAGTTCAGTACATGGATAATTCAAAATGCTTTACATGAAATAGACAATATAATAGGTGAAAAATAATAGCAAAGTAAAAGCAAGTAAACATTAAAAACATGCATAAAACAGATAAAACAGTTGGGCCAAAACCTTTAACTAATAATACCTCAGTTAACAATGTAACTTCAACATTCAAAGACAGTTCTAGACAAATGGGTTTTTAACTTTGACTTAAAAGGACTCAGGCTTTCAGCTGTTTTATAATCTTGTGGGATTTTGTTCCAGATAAGTGGAGCATTTGGGATCAACTGCAGCTGTCTAATGGACTTTTTAGGCAAAACTATGAAGACAGTGTTGCAGTATTTAATTCTACTAAAGATAAATGCACAAATGAAATTTTCTATACCCTGCTTGGACATTAGTCCCTTAGTCCTGGAAATGTTCTTGAGGTGATAAAATACTGACTTAGTACCTGCCTATATGTGCCTCTGAAGGTTCAGGTCTGAATCCATCACGACACCAAGATTTTGGCCATAATCAGTGGTTTCTAGCTGTAGTAGCTGGATCCTTGAGGAACCCTGCATATGATTTTTCTGGTCTCTGATTTAAAGTTTCCCACTTACACATAGACGTCCCTTTCTTTCAGGTATGATTTAAACCCCTCCAGTGCAGTACCACAAAGGCTGACCCAGTTTTCCTCTAATAAAATCGAGTGATCAACAGTATCAAACGCTGCACTGAGATCCAACAATGACAGCACTGAGGGTTTTCTAGAGTCTGAATTTATATGAATGAACACCTTAATCGGGGCAGTCTCTGTATTGTGGTTGGCACTGAAACCTGACTGGAAGACGTCAAAGTAGCTTGTTATTGTTAAGAAGACATTTAACTGTTGAAACACAACTTTTTTAATGATCTTACTAATGAACGGGAGGTTTGAAATGGGCCTGTAATTCTGCAGGACCAATTTGTCAAAGTTACCCTTTTCAACAATGGTTTGATAATTTATTTTTTTAAGGTCCGGGGAAAAATACCCGACGATGAGGGATATATTAATGATTTAAATTAAATCAGACTCTAAAGCAGGCAAAACCCTCATAATAAAACCTCTGGGTAAAACATCAAGACAGCAGGAAGAGAAGCTTAGCTGGTGAACAGTTTCCTCTAAACTTTTTCAATTTATTGGGCAGAATTGGGGCATTTTTAACTGAGTCTATTCTGACTGGAGACAGTATTGGTACTGGACTAGACTGCTTTTCTAATACCGTGTTTTCTTAATAAAAAACTTTTTAGATTGGAATTAATCAGCCACAGGGATAGGAGGGTTTGTTAACTTGTCAACTCTGGCAAATAAGACATGGGCATTGTTGATGTTTTTGTTAATTATCTCAGAGAACAAAGATTCTCTTGCATCTTATAAAAGAGATCTCTCTCAATACTTTATTTATTTATAAAAATGATTAAGATAATGCTAAATTAACTATAACAGAAAGGGTAACTCTGATTTCATGCCAGGCAGCAAAGAGCGATTGTGTGTTTTTCTAAAGTTAATAATATATTGTTATTTTAAGGTACATTCAAGGTAAAAACACAATGTTTTCAAAGATGTAGTTGAACAAAAAAGAGCAAAAAACGTATTTCTTCTTTTTGATCACAGATTTTGGGCCTCTGATTCGGACAACAGACCCAAACATTTTCAAGGGTTACATCAACTCACTAACACCAAATGGAGGTGGAGATTTTCCAGAAATGAGTCTCTCTGGTCTTCAGGTGCTTTGATTGGCGGTTGTTTTCAAAGCTATATTATCAAGAAAAAAAATATGTATTCCTTATATTCCTCCTTTAAACAGCTGGCTCTAACTGGAGCGCCTCCAAATTCTGAGATCTATGTTTTTACGGATGCCTCAGCTAAAGATGAACACCTGAGGAACCCAGTGATTGCCCTAATAGAGCAGACAAAGTCTGTGGTAAGTATGGCTGTATTAGTCAGGTAAATGATGTGGTTCCAACCATTAAAACTCACCTCAAAACATTTTTTAAACATTTAGTGATACAGCTTTTAGCGCTGGTTCCTCTCAGCAAGGAGTTTACCAGTTCATTGCTCAGGTTTGTTCTTTCCTTGTTGAATGTAAGAAGAGAAAGAAGAGTAAGAATATACAACCTAACAAAGGTAAAAATGTACCTTGCATGTGGTCAGTCTAACATATACAGCTGAAAAGACTTCAAGAAACAATGCCTTCAGAGTAAACGCAACAGTTCAGGCTACTTTAATTGAAAAATTGTCTGTCTTTACTGTTTGTTTGTCCAATAATTACACATTTAGTAAAGATCCCAAAAATTTAATTGGAGGCAAGAGACTTTTTATGCCTGTTTTGTAGTTGCCGTGACCAGGATAACTAAAAATGAACACAGGCATAGTAGTAAAGATATAGCACATCTGGTTGTAGTTCCTTCCTTCATCACTCTTTTCAAACTTTTTGTCAATAATTATATATATATGTTACCAAAATCATAGTTTTGTCAAGATGTCATCCAACGGTTCTGACATGATTGTAAATAACAAGAGAGAAAACTAAAAAAAAAATATTTCTACATTTCCTAATTTAGATAAAAGCAAATAAGCTCTTCTTAACAATGAAAAAGCCTATATAATGACCTCTAACTGGTTGAACGACATAGCAATCAAAGCTGCAAAAAATCGAAACACATTTCTGTTCCTGCTAACACCTGGAGATAATGAAAGAGTGTAGTTGTTAACTCCCTAAACCAAATTATGTACTAAAAGGTATAAAGTCTCTACATGGAGGAGATGATGATGGACCTTATTTTGCTTAAGGTCAACTTCATGATTACTAATGTTTTGGGCTTTCGGCGGCGAAGACAAGCAGACAGTAACCAACAGCAAAGTGTTCGGATGGCAAGAGCAGACTCTCAGCTGTACAGAGACCTGGCTCAGGCTTCAGGAGGTCAGGCTATTGAAGTCTCTAAAAGTCAGCTGCTCGAGGCCATCAACATCCTAACTGAATCCACCAGCTCATCTCAGGTAAGGATAAAAGGTTTGGTTATTCTCAAAAATCCTGTTGAAATTCAAAGATCTAAAATTATACTCATGCTGTATTTGGCAGGTTGTCCTTCTGCAAGCAGCCAGGACCCCAGGGAAAGCAGAAAATTTCACTTTTGCAGTTGATGAGACGGTACAAAACCTGACAGTGTACATCACTGGGGCTTCTGTTGATTTTACGCTCGTCAATCCTTCAGGTAATTGAGGATATCCTCTTTTTGCTTTACTATAAAACAGGAAAGATCCATAATACTACAAAGAATTGTATTGGGATTGACCTTCCCTCCATGCAGAACCTGTACAGACTAGTACTATAAAAACAGGTGTCATCTGTGATGGTGTTACACATTCTTGTCAGAGACTAAATTTTTAGCATCAGGGAAGTGCTGAAGAGTGCTAATGTCAAAATCAAACTGAGACAAAGGGCAGTTTCTTTTTCTCACCCTGTCTCCCTGTGGACCACAAGGAATGTCTCAAAGCCAGGGGAGTCAGACAGAAACAAGCTGCCTTCTTACTTTATTTGTTTACATAGAAAATGCATTTTTGTACATATTGCTGTTATCCTTTTCTTATCTTATGTTTTTATCAATCTAAACATGTTTTCTTTTCAATGAACAGTTGAGTTTAATGTGAGCAAAGGGGAACCCAAGTCAACTCCTTTTTGTGCACACAAACCTGACAAATAAAAAAGATTGTGGTTGATTCAGCGTCCAAGTACTATTATGTAAAGCTCTCTTAGAAAATGAGAGAATACTGTCTTTCATTGCTGCAAGTTTAAACTAAATTAAGTGTTGCTATTTATAGACTGGTTGTGAATAAAAATAGTTATTGCATTTTGAATTTAAAATGTTTACTTTTGCAGACTGATATATTGTTTATCCAGTTTTTATATTTTTGGGGTGTTGTAGGCCTGATTCAAAATGGAGTCAGCACAACAGGATCTTCAATGATTTCTTCACAATCAGTTGGAAACCTCCAGACACTTCAGCTAAGAACAGAACCTGGAGTGTGGGAAATAAAAGTGGATTCAATGAATCCCTACACTCTGAAGGTTATAGGTGAGCCCTCTGTTATTTGGTTGAGAAATGTTATTCTAATGATATAGCGGTTAAAGGACTGGTGTTGCCAGAACAAAGACATTGGATGTGCATTAACAAATACTGGGTGTGCCAAATTTATTTTCAATAGTACACATCCACTATCATTCTAAAAGATATATATCTCTCAAATGCATTGACAAAAACCATGTGAAAGCTTAATTAG
>JAUZNJ010033198.1:0-13284 GCA_034780135.1 Jordanella pulchra
GTGCAAAGATGCCCCTGAGACGGTTCAGCACATAGTAGCAGGGTGTAAAATGCAAGCAGGGTCATCATACATAGAAAAGCACAACCAAGTAGCTGGGATAGTATACAGGAACATCTGTACCCTGTATGGACTAGAAGTATGCAAGTCCCGATGGGACATACCACCGAGGGTGGTTGAGAACACATATGATACAGAATATACATGTACATGTATATATATGTGAATCCCCAGTAGCGGTTCAGCTCTTTAGGGTGGTGATTTCTGTCTTTTATGTCTGTGTTCTTCTAAGGTCTCATTTGTCTCATATTTCTTGCCATATGTGGTGTTGGTGTTGCATTGGATGGTATGGTATGGGATGGTGGATGTTATGGTAAAACTGTCCACTCTGTCATGTTGAACCAGTACTGTGCTATTTCCAATAACCAAATTAATATTAAACCTGTGCCTTCCTCCTGTAGCTTTCTCGATACATATTCAGAGACGCATTTACTGAGGATAGAGTACCTTATTTGGTTGTGTTTATATCCTTACATATTTTTAGCAACATTTCTCAAGCATTTACAAAATGGTCTCATTGTCTCCTCATATTTCTGAAAGGTGTGGCATATGTTGCATTCACCTGTGGAACAAAGTAAGTTTTGAGTGCTGGATCTGTATAGCATGCAAATGGTCAAATGTCTAATTTCTCCATGTTAAGTTAGCTCAAGCTAATTGCTTAGTTATGGGGCCTTTGCTATATAAATATAAATTCTTTTCTTGGCTTGAAAAAGGTTGATAAAGGACTTGATTACTTGTTTTTCCTTGTTACCTTCCTTGTTTTTTTTTGCTCTAAGGACAGTGATGAACAACCACAACTGACTGACCTTGTTGAACCACACAATGATGGGTCTCTGGGGCAGACAATGGACCAAGACATAGACTTGGTTTACTCCCTCAATGACAGGCCAGCATGGTACCTCTGCACTCTTCTTGGCTTTCAGGTAAAAAAAAATCAGCTTATCATATTAAATGAAACAACAGCAGCATTTGATCATAGAAAAACACAGGTACAATGATTTTATTTATTCAACCATGTAGCTGATGGATGTGTCATCCAATATACACATAGGTGAATTTAATGCCATTAAGGCCATCTGTAAACATTTGTTTGATACAATATCAAAAACTGTCTTTGCACTGAATAATATAAGCCAATCCAATCAATGTTTTGGTTTTTATGGATTGATGATGATGGACAACACAAAAAAATGGAAAACTGGAGAAAACAGAAAAAAACGTCTCGTTTTTAAAATCCCGGTGCGGGATCTTTACTAAAAGTGTGTTTACAAAAAGCTGTAAATGGTGTACACTGAAGATATTTCAGATTTATCAAACAATGGCCACATTCAAAAACATAGTGAGGTATGGCTGCAGCCTGGAGACCTCCCGTGTCATAGCGCTCGCTTCAAGGCACTTTCCTGATGAACTTAACCCACAGCCCCTGTTCTTACCTTTTAAAAATTGTATGTACGGAGACCTTAGTCCTCGGCGCAGGCAACCCGGGTTCGAATCTGAAAAATGAGCCACTAGTGCGGTAAAAACTCAAAAAAAAAAAAGAAGTTGATGCTGTACTAGAATTTCATGGCATGCATTTCTGACTTTAGGTCTACATTATGACTGGCTAATTTCTTTCCAGCTGTTGTTTTGTGATTGAAAATAAGACACAATCCAGAAATTGTAGAGCTCATTTTTTTTCCTTTATGCATTCTTTGTGCATTGCACTACATTTCTGACAAGCGTTCCAAACAACAGGAAGAAGCCTCCCTCTGATTCAAACCACCTGGCTTTTAATGAAGCCCAGGACTAATTAAGTACTAATGGGGCAGAGACAATTGCATTTCCAGGTAAAAGAAAGAAAAAACATTTATGTTAAACAATATTCCTAAACAAATATTAAACAAAATTACAACTAGCAATTTAACAAAAACAACCCGGGCCCAAAGAAAAATAAAAAAACATCTCTCCTTCTCAAACAGTGGACCTTCCCAGTAAGGTAGATTGGAAACGCCAGGTCCTTGTCAGCACTGGTCATGGGCGCGCTTCCATGGCAACACATGACCTCAAAGAAAAGAGAGGATCATAAAAACAAAATATTAGATAAAGCAAAAATATAGGAAACCAACAATTGTTAAGGAGGGAGGTAAATCCTTCATACTAGTAATTACTTGAAGCACATTTGCAGTTGTGTTTTATTTTTCTTCCAACAACTAATCCAAAGTTTCTAGTAGACAGTATCACTTAACTCATCACTAAAGTATGTTTTTGTACATTCCTCTAAGTCACTTTCAGCAACCAGCTGAAACACTCTCAAAAAGTTCTTGGCGGTAATTAATGGTCCAAATTCAAACCTGCATAAAGCATTTTAGGATGGTTAAAGAATGTGTAGAGAAACCAACCTAGTTCAAAATAAGTGTAGTACACTAAGAGATTTGAAAGGGGAAACACATGAGGTTGTGCTCATTTAATCCTCAGACTAGTTATTCATATTTCAAAAAAAAAAGAAAACAAAAAAAGTTAAGGGCCTTTCAATATATTTCAGTTTTCATATTTTTTCCATGGATGGATAATTTCAATCTTTATTTTCTTTGATATGTTAAATTAAAAAAAAAGCATAATTCACAAAAAAATACAAAAACTTGCTTCCATAGGGTCCAACCTTTTCCAGATTAGAATAGAGCTGAGCAACATACTGCAACATTCAAATTCCCATTTTGTATGAATTTTGACATTGTATTGTAATCTTAACGCTGAGGGAGGGGGCTTTATGTTAGCTTCAATATTAAATGGAGGAGAGTCTGATACAATAAAGTACATTGTTAGGTAATAAATAATACAATAAATAGATAAAAACAATAAACTAAAGATACCATCCACAGTAAAACAATACGTTGGAAAAAAGACCCAATGAGAATTACAGCATTTAATTTTGGGATCAATAAAGTATATTTGAACTGAGCATATAGATGTTTTATTTTTGTATAAGCTTAATTATACTATTTCTGCTTTATCGGGTCCTATTTCACTGCCTGGATAAGTCTGTGAGTCTTTCTCTATTATTTTGGTGAAGCTGAATTTAGACATTTTATTGTTGAATTGCTAATATATTTAGACAAATAAATGAAAAAAATAAATCATCAGTATATCTGCAAAAAATCTGGTTAGTTTGAATATTATACTATGATAAAATATCTGTATGAGAATTTTTAATGATACAGTACATCGAGTGTTAAATATAAACTGTATCCTACTCTGAAATGAAATAAACAATAATTTTGCTCATTGTTTTGATATTTTGTAAAAAAAACAGATATAAAAAGATCTGTTTTAGTGTGGTGTAATAATCCATCATAATTTTTTCTGATGAGCTGCTTAAAATCCATCAGCAAACCCAGTTCTTCTAAGCAGACTCCAGGATGTCTGGCCGTTGACCACATCTGATAAACTTGTCATGTGAATCGAATTCATGTTCATGAAACCCTGTTGGGTCTAATGCAAGCAAAAGACAGTAGCTGTTTTGTGCCTTTATTTGTTAATGTGCATGCGACTCATAAAGTAAATTATTCTAAAACACTGCAGAAGTATGTGGATTATTAACAAACAATTTAATTTTGGTATGAAGTACCATCATTTGCCAAATCTAGAAGAATTAAAGAAAAATTCTTTAAACCTACTTATGCAAACCAAAACAGATAACAGATATGAAATATATAAAAATGTATAAGCATTTATTTGCTTAATTTAGAGTTTATGAATAAGATGGACACAAGTGAAGCATGGAAAAAAATGATATGACAAAGAAATCAGAGGGGTAGTGGGTCATGAGTTTGTTTCACGATTAACAAACGAAGGAATGACATGGAGAAATGGATATGCGATTGTCATAAGTTAGTGTTATCAGTTACATATTGTATTTATCTCTGTAAACTTAGACAAGTATAACAGATGCATGTATCTGAGTATGGAAACTACATTTTTCCTTTAAGACCTTATTACCTACGTACCTCATAATTTTTATCCTTCATACCATCTTCTCTCTGCTAAGTCCTTCTGTTTTTTTTTTTTAATTGTTGTGGTTAAAGACGTTCCCCTCTTTATCCCAAGAGCGTTATTGGTTTAGAGCTAATGAAGAAAAGGTTAATGCAGGGTCAGATCATCCGACTGTCTAACAGAAGAACCCATCGATGAACAAAGGAAATCAAAGAATTTTCAAAGAGGGGTAATCTTGCACAAAGCAAAAGCAAGCTGCTGGGGCAATGAAATCAAGATATTAGGAACAGCTGACAGCAATGAAGGCAGAGGAGGCTGAGGGAGGAAAAAAGGACTGGAGCAGACAGCAAAAAACAGGTAAAAAGTTTAACAGGAATAGCCATAATTCAAAAATGGATGTATAACAAAAGATTAAGATAATAATCTAATCCAGGGATAAGTGTATTAAAGTGGCAGCAACCAGAGAACCAGGAAAGATATAAAGGGATCAAAAAAAGTAAAGAGATACAAAAAAACCAAGAATCTAACACCTCAGCATATGATAGGACTTCGCACCCTGCAGGCCTGAGAGGTGACCCAGATTCCATCTTCCGCTTCTGTATCTGTCAGAGTTGGTGTAGACCACCTGTAGTAGATCACCTCTGTAGCTCATTTTTAAGCAAACCTTTTAAAAGTTCAAAACAAACAGGAAATGCAAATTTGCGTTGTTTCCAGTTGGTTTAAAGTGGAATAACCATACAACAGTCAATGGATTGAACAAAAGGCATATGGTGGTCCAGGTGTTACACTATTACATGTATGGAGAAGGTTATTGCATCAAATCCCAACCTGGGGTCTTTCTACATACATTTTCTACATTCCACCTGCAGATGTACATGTTTGATGGACTGGCTTCCTGTACGAGCTCAAAGACATTGGGTACTCTGATTTCCAAACAGATATCTGTCCGATGCCTCTCTCTTACCCTGTGACAGAGTAGCTGTACCAATGACTTTACTCAACCTCTCCTGGATGATGCTGGGGATGGGCCCAGGCCAACCCTCATAATCCTACAGTTGCAGCTAATACAAGATTAGTGGCCATAGATGATCCTTGGATGGGCTGTTTGAACAATGTTCTTAGAAAGACTTTCATAAAGGATTTTCAAACTGATGCGTATAAAGTTACAAATTGACTTTTTGTACCATTTGGATGACCTCTAAACAGTATTTCTTGCACAATATTTTATTCACGTATATACATAAGAGTAAAGGCTTGACTGCAAATCCAATCAAAGATATATATATATTTGTTATTTTACAGCTTTAAAAATCATGTAACCATCTGTATTGACCTCCCAATTATGCACTTTTCCATGTTAGTTTTTCACATAGACCCAGCTGTTGATGCCAAAATCACAAGATGGCCAAAGTGTATAACTGCTGTTGCCAGACCACAATCTACTATCAATATTGCAGTGTAATTTGCATCTTACGTAACCTCATTGACTAGGTTTGTGAAAGTTGTTATCACAAGTTCTGTAATTAAAGTTTGATGTCTTGTTGGTGTGAAGCAGGCTGTGTTTAGACTTAGGCTTTCATGCAGCTCCTCATCCCTTTTTCACATTCACTCCCCACAGCACTATGTCCTTGCATTCGGTGGAATCATTGCGGTCCCTCTGATCCTTGCCGAGCCTCTGTGCATTGCAGACAACAATGAAGCCAAAAGCCAGCTCATCTCCACCATATTCTTTGTGTCAGGATTATGTACTCTTCTGCAGACTACCGTTGGAATCAGGTAACAAAGCAGCAGTGAACCATTAAGCCCATGGGTTACAAAGAGTTTAGATACATAAACTAGAGTTTTCAGGTTTGCGTAAACTTCTTAGGCAGCTTACATGTTGTAATTCTGAGGCACGTACCTCATTTTAGAAGAATATCTATCACTATATTGTGTGAATGGTTTCCTGTTTGCATTGGGGATTAACTTCTTTTATTGGAAACATGTGTAAACTAATGGAATATCCCACATAACAATGCGTTCTCTTTACTCACGGTTATTTAAACATTTAATCCCTTCTCTGAGTTATTGCTGCAATCATAAATGAATCATTTAGATTTTAGTTATTTGGGATCTGACAGTAAATCTTTGTCTACCTACATGCTCTGCCCTGCATTGCTTTATTGTGAGTCAGATCTGGCTGTGTGCCACAAGAATGCCAAGAGGCAGGATTTCCTATTCAGGTTCAATCCTTGTACTACATCTGCTTTAAATGGATGCCTTTGGATTTTTCTATTGATCTACCAATAGTTTCTATGAATGACTTTGTTGATCTTGCTTTGCGGTACAGTTGCAATCCTGCATGTGTGTTGCGACACGGTGTTCAAAAGAGTGGACATGCACATCTGTGCATCAATCAGCCTGTGCAAATAGCTAAAGCTTTTGTTCAAGTTCTCCACCTTCATTTTTGGCAAATACTTAAAAGGTCACATGCGATCCAAGCAAACAGACTGACATTGAAAGATAAGTCAGTTAATCTTTATTTTCTTGTGCAGTTCAGGTGGTTGAATGACAACAAGAATATGCATGATATACAGTAACTTGAAAAAGAAGTTGTTCTCCAACACTTTTCCACATGTTATATCCCCAAACTACAGATTATTAGTTTAAATCAAAGCATATCCATAATATATGTAATATGAATACTATGTCCTTAGACTGTAAAACTAGTTCACAGACACTCTGTACCCATTCTAAATGAGCTTGAGCTTTTTTTAAGAACATTTGTAATAATTCATTTTACAAATGTGCAAATGTATGAGTGACCTTCCTAAAGGTCTGCAGCTCTAACCGCTGCAAAGGAGATTATCTGAATCAGAGGGACTCCAGGACTTTAGGAAGAATAGCTGCAGTCTTACTGCAGTCAGTGTGGATCCATATCAATTTAACCTAAACTGAACTGCATACCAATAAAAACATCACAGGTTTCAGATGTTTTCGGGGAAAATACATTTAACCATCAAGATTTCTTTGTACTTTTACAGTTATAAGCCAGATTGTTTGGTGTGTAGCATGAAATCCAAGACATAGAGTAGGGTTTGTGCTTGTAATATAGCATGATATGGATTTCATGTATATGGATTTAAGGAGTTTAAAATCTTTAGCAGAAAACATATATACAACAAGATGGAGGACTAGAAAATTATTACAGGTGACTTGCAGATTGTTCATACTAATAATTACCAGAGGACAGCTTGTTTGTTCTCATACCTCATACTTTCTGGGTGGGTTGAATGGCTCTTCATCAAACTCAAGTCTTTACGTACCTTATTAAGCTCATTCTGTTCTCCCGAGTCTTAACTGAATTGTCTTCTCTGACTTTCAGGTTACCAATCCTTCAGGGAGCAACTTTTAATTTCATGACCCCCACTCTGGCCATTCTTGCTCTGCCAAAATGGCAGTGCCCAGATCCAGATGCACCTGTGATGCAGCTGCAGAATGGCAGCACTCCCCTGCCAGGGGAAAACTCAGATGAAACGTGGATGTTAAGAATACGTGAGGTGAGAAAAATATTTGCTGAAAGGAGAAATTATTCTTTGACATCATTCCCAGTTTAGTTAGTTAGTTAGTTTGTTGTTTATTTGAAAGGTGACAGTGTACATTAATAAACATTAAAACAATGTAAATATACCCGGGTTAGCTAAGGAGTGCTAATTTTCATCGGCAGTCCCCCAGCCAGATATTAAAAAGGCAACCCAGTGAATTGGACTATTGAACTTGTGCCTGAAGGAACCACAAAAAGATTATTACATAAGTTAAACGCGAAGCTTTGATCCAGTAACTTTAAACTCTATAGTTTATACAAGTGACCTTTACTCATATACAGTACCAAGTATATTTATTTTCTACTTTCATTATACTTCTGAACCAATTGAATCTGTCCGTCCGTCTTTTCACTTGTCTAGCTAATTGCATAATGATTTAGTCCTGAGTAATGTTATATAGCCTAAGAACGGAAAGGCAAAATACATTGTTTTCTTAAGGATGGCCATCTCAACAGAGAGCAATAAAACAGAACATACCTGTATTTTTAATTGTTAAAAAACAACTTGCATTTCAAGCCTAGTAAAAGTCAAATTTAAAGGTATAAAGGACAATCTCTTTCAGCTTTAAGCTTCAGGGGATCATTTGCATCTCAGTGCATTGATTTGTTCAACGTATTTACCCAGCCCTTGATTGGGCTCATAGTCACCTGGTGACATCATACTTTTTAGCTTTGTATTGTCTGCATAGTTATGGTAATTTATGTTGTTGTTTATTATAATCTGAGTTAGGAACAGTAGGAGGGGCCCTAAGATGGACCCTTGGGCAACACCACATGTAGTTTTTGTGTTCTCTGATGTAAAATTACTTAATGACTCAAAAAAGCCTTTTTAAGTAGGATTGGACCTGTAGTTTGTATGTCGCTTTTAGGGGGGTTTAGCAGAGAAGGAAAAAAAGCCAAAAGGCTGTACTCTATTGCACAGACATATTTTGTGTGGAGAGATGGTTCAGAATAAATGAAAATACTCATTTTAAATGTTTTTTACACTATCTTTTCTTTTATAGCAGCACATCACTTTATCCATCTGTCTTCCAAAATGTAAAAATGTTGCATTTAAGACAAATGATCTTTGTAAATGGTAGTCAACTCTGACTATATAAATATGTGTCCTTGTGGGTTAAAATCTGTTGCCTCTTTCCTTTCTTTAACAGATTCAGGGGGCCATCCTGGTTGCCTCTTTGTTCCAGATTGTCCTGGGCTTTTCTGGACTGGTGGGTTTCGTGCTTAGATACATTGGCCCTTTGACTATTGCTCCTACAATCAACCTCATCGGCCTTTCACTGTTCATTGAGGCTGGAAAGAAATGTGGCAGTCACTGGGGAATTGCTGCTCTGTGAGTCTGACATTTATGTATCCAATAAATATTTCCAGACTCCTCACCTTAGAGTTTCTCATCAGCCTTCTCATCTTTGGGAGGTTGTTAAAGTTCAAAGCACATTATGTACTGGTTTCAGAATATAAAAGAGGCTCAGTCTGTTGCTTGTGGTTATTTATTAGACATACAAACTAAGCTCAGCGTCTTCTTTGTTGCTATAACAGATCCAGCCGTACATAGCATATGTTTCTTAGATGTTAAAAAATGCTTCAAAATAACAAGCAGCTGTTAGAAGACAGTTGTGGTTCAACTTAAGTGACAATGAGGCATTGAAATGTCAAACTTGACAATTATAGCATTTGTGCACATCATGGTGATGCTGGATAAAATGCAAACCAAGTTTTGTCCTCAAACACGTCTTTTATTTTATACAAGCTCAGTGATCACTGTCCGCAGTTATGTTCTTAACAGTCCCTTAATACTGCATTTCAGGTTTGTCTGTTTAATGCTCTGCTCTAATGATCTGCATTTGAAAAGACAATAAGACAGATTTTGAAAGTGCAATTATGCTCAGTTTGTTTGACCTCAGAAAGTTTGGTGTTATTGTAGAAAGTCAGAATTCTGCCAAAAGTTTCCACTGTAATAAATATTGATACGACCAGTTTTATTTGTTAACATTCTGTGCTTGCAGATTAAAAACCAAACCGCCAGAAGCATGAGTCCATGCTCCTTCTCTGCTCTCTTGTAGATTCTCCCTCACCTACACGTGGACCGATTTCTGGGCACTTATGTCTTTTTTTGTCACTTTGAGGATGGAACCACCCGGAGAAACTAAACTGCCTGTGACTGGCTACTTTTCAGGAAATCCTATTTCTCTTTAGTTGTGGCTAGTAACTTTAACAAAGCATCTCCAGGCTAATAGCTGTGTTCTTAAAGACATGAATTCTGGGTTGATATCCGACTTCCATCTCTGTCATTACCTGACCATGTTATAAACACAATGCCGGAGATAAAAGTAAAAAAAAAGAAAAATACACTCAACAGTAGCTGCAAACTGATTAGAAATTTAAATGTTTGTGTTCAAATATAAACAAAAGTTAATTTAAGCCATACTTTTCTCAGTATAAACAGTAACGCTAATGTTAGCTTAGTTCACACAAAATTCCAAATTTAAGAAGAATCATTTTAGAGCATATTGCTACTGCTGTCACAAGACATTCATGACTGTTTTAAATGAAGTTGTTAAATGATGACTTCACTTAATTAATTTTGAACTCTTTCAGAAAACATTGATTAGCCTGCAGGCGCTTTGCTATGTTTCTTGCTGCAACTGAGAAGAAAATCATACTATCTCAAGAGGCGGAGAGTTTACCTTCCCAGGTCGGTTTCGCCTTCAAAGATCAGCCCAGTCCAAACATAGAATCAGACATAACCAGGGGTGCACAAGGATAGAAAATCAGCCCGGGCATTTTAGACCAGACCGGAGCACCACACATAGCAAAGGCTTCCAAAATATGCCTGTGGATTAATTAATACTAAAAAAGTTCACCAGATTTTCGAAAACCCTTTTTCCACTGAAAGCAATGAGATTCAAAGCAACAGAATTTGTATTACTAGGTAATAGAAATCAGCATGCTTTCCCATTACTCTGGAAGTCTTACAATCGCCCTGAGAAAAACTGCACTACACCTTCAGTCCAGCGTGTGTATCAAGAGGGTCACTGGTCTAACATTGGTACGCCAGATAAACTCTGCAGCTGCTCTTGTTAGGTTTTTTAAACGCAGGTTGATCGTCTCCGCCTACAGCTGCCGTAATGGCTGATATTATGAGAAAGATGATTTGTAGTAGAAAGGCTATCCTGAAAAGAGTTTATATACAACAGTCTTTTTTAATTCATCTGACCCTAAAACCAAGCCTAGTTCTGGTCACCCTAAGAGAAAGAGCATGACTCATGTGTTCCTGTGCTACACCAGGGGCCTCATGGTATTAAATCTGCACACATAAAGGGTAAAAGTGCTTTAGTTGTCATTATACATATAGGGTACAACTAACCAAGTCTCAGATTAGTTTTAATGCGCTTGTTAAAAAAATACTGCTGGTATAAATATTTAGTATATATATGCCCTTTAGACTTGCAGAATTCAGACTTCATATTCATTGTGTTCATCAGAGGGACATAATTGGGGTGGAAACTGTCTGGACCTGTCCAGCTTTGTACATGAGCTGAATGACTCGGGATGAATATGAAAATAGACAGACTGTGTAATGGCATTTTAAAAGAAGACCAGAAGCTCCTATGGCAGGTTATACTCAGCTGGTGTTCTTCAGGGAAATGGGGCAGCTCTGTTCTCCATAAAGTATCCAAAATTCACCCGTTTTGCATATTTTTTTATTCTTTTTTGCATTACTAAGTAAATCATTAAAATGTGTTCTTCATGTTAAGCCCAGATAAACAGAGAACCAGATATTCAGCCAGAAACAGTATGTGTTTTGAAAATGAGGTCAATGTCTTGTTGCAGAAACAACAGATTGTTCTGGGCAGCTGCTTTATGGCAGCTCCTGGGGTCTGTGGCATACTTCATGGTCATGGTTAGGTCAAGGTGGTGACTAGAAAGAATAAGCCAGTAAGATATCCAACATTGGCAAGAAAAGAGAGAAATTCAGGAAATAATGACTCAGTCAGGAAAAAAGTGTCTGGTCTGTGTTAAAGCCAAACTTTCAATACATTTCCTTGATGTGGTTTATTCCGGTAACTTTATTTATATAGTGCTTATTTTCCATTTCAGAGCATGGTTTCTCAAGGTGCATTGTAAAAAAGTAAACTTAATTCAATTAAACAGATTCCAAGTCATTTCAAAATGATCCTTGTTATTAAACATTGTTAAACTGCCGTCAAGTTAGGCTTATTATTCAAACAGGTTTAACAGTTTTCAAAGGCAGCCAGTCAAGCAGATTGCATCAAGAAACGCAGCAGCTGTTCCTCCTCAACGGTCACTTCTCCTTTAATACCACGTAATTAAAGGAGAATTAATACCAGGTAACTTCCAGCAGAACTTGGTTAAGTGTGTACGACTCTACAACGGCCAAGCAGAGGTTTGAGAAGAAGGATTACATGCGCAAAAACAACATAGAAGCACTGAACTAGCTGTACTTTCTATATGAGTGAATAGTAAAGGGTTAATTGCAGTAGTAGGTGCTGTAGGGGTTTCTTCTAGAAAAAAAAATGGCAAAGAAAATAAAATACAAGCTAGTTTTCAAGTCTGCAGGAGAAGAAAAAGCACATACCGTTAGTCTCAGTAGAAGCTCAAACATTGATTATGTCGTGTAGGGAGACAGACTTAGCTGCTGAAAGACAAGGTTAATTGTATTATCAGAAAATTCAGTTTCGTGCAGGAATAACTTAGCCGATGCCCCTCTTCAGGAAGCTGCCACAGCTAATAAACTTTAACATCTATCATGTTAAATTATGTCCACACACAGATGTGGCTCTGGATTTTTTGATTTTTAAATCCTCTGAAGATTTCAGTCATTATGTTAAAAACACTGATGCACTTAAATCAGATAAAACTCGCATCAATATGGAGGAGGTCACACCTGCAATCAATGGTTTGATTTGATTTGCAGTAACCTGCCTCTAGTGTGGCACGTAGGAGCTACATTCATGGTTAGAGTTAAATAGTGTAACAATCTGGTAACAGTTGTGAGTTATTAATTTTATTATTGTCATTAATCATCTGAAAAAAAATTTTTCAGAATAACTGAGGAAGTAATGCTGTTTGTAAATATGTACCGTATACATAAATACATAAAACAATATGTGCAAAAAATAAAAAAACAAAATAATTTTCCTCTAGTTAAATTAATTTTAAATGAATAAATACATATTTAAAGAAATTCTCTCTGGTTTTTGTCATCTTTACTGGTTGTCAGCCAAGGTTTAACATTTACATGTAAAAGCAGCCACAAAATATATTTTACGACTTGAAGATGAATTGTAGAACAAATTCAATGTGTTAATGAGCAGTCATATCACTTTTATGGTATCAACCACTAATCAAATTAAAGATCTAATTTCCTGCCCGGTGTAATGCGTACACAGTTAATGGTCACATCTTATTTACTTGCCAAATATAATATATTGCTCAATTTATAAGAAAAGGGAAAAAAACAATCATAATAATTAAGCTACAGCTTTATTGAAAAATGACATGAAGGAACAATAAAAGGATAAATATGGAAAAAGTCTCATTAGTAGAGTGGCTTGTAAGATATAAATTACTTCTGAAGCACATTGCCTTTAACTGGTGTTAGCTTTCTGCTGCCATCTGTGGTGTTAGCGGGTCATTTTGGACCCGTGTAT
>JAUZNJ010033199.1:0-13284 GCA_034780135.1 Jordanella pulchra
CATTCCTGTTTTGATGGTCGTCTCGTTGTTGCCCCTCTAGTGCACCTGTTGTTAATTTCATTAACACCAAAGCAGCTAAAACTGATTAACAACCCCCTCTGCTACTGACCCGACCAAATCAATATCCCAAAAGTTTAATTACAAAGTGTTCCTTTAATCTTTTTGAGTAGTGTATATAAGGGAGTCAGTTTTTAAATTCATAGATATCTGACCTTTAGACTTTAGACTCAGGAATTTAAAGACTTTTAAAGGTAGGCTGACAAACAAGAGGTAAGGAATGCAGGCAGACGGTTCCTTATCAGTGGAGCACAAAATCCGAATACTTGTCATGAAGTTTTCACATTCATGAGCCTCATGACAAGCACTTCTTATGTGGAGGAATTAACAGTATGTTTAGAAAACGCCTTCTCAAGATGTCAGCAGCTTTACTAGATTAGATCAGAAGCAGCTTTTTACTCGATACTCCAAACTGTTTCACAGGTTCCTTAAAATGTATTTGGTTAGTTACCATAGGGGGGGAAATGGCGTTAATTGATGAAAATCCCTCCCTCAACTTTCAATCAGCTTCATGGAGTGTTTGTGTCTTTTATCTAAGCAGCCTAAAGCCTGCCTTGGTTGTGGCTCCTGTCTGCCCTGATACTTCATTATACTGACCCCAAGTGGCAGATTAAGGGTACCACATACAGTTTAAACCTGTAAAAGCTAATGTGATCCAACTGTTGTTGGTACAGCAATACAGCGATTGCTAAAACAAAGGCGACATATTACTGCCTCGCAAAACTCTTCCTTCTCTTGTCTTTCACGCTTTTTCCATGATAAAACTTTAAACTTTGTTTTATAAACCAACACAAAGTGGTATGTTAATATTTTAGCTTGCTCCTTACATCTTCCAGTACTCTTTAACCCTGTAAAACCAAATGTATCATATTGGATATTTTTGAGACCTCTGCATCATGAGTGGGATATTTTCGCTCTGGAGAACCCGACTTCATAAATAGGAAATATGTGTAGGGAACAGAAAATGTATAAAAGATTATATGAAAATGCCTAATGTATCAAAATTGATGCAAATAATGATCAAATGTAATTTATGTTTTTTTTCATAATTTTTCATAGAATTCAATGACAATTCATATTAAAAAAATCTGAATTTTCTGTCAATTTTTTCACAGTTTGGGCTTTAAAGGGTTAAATAAAAGTATTTGTATGATTTTAGAAGTATATGAACTTTGATGACTCCCCTATTTTTAACCTACTGGGTCCAATTTGTTGCTGAACCCTTGTTCCCACATTAGGAACTTTAACTATGCTCTAAAAATCTTGGGGTGAGTTCATTGTTAGATGACAGATCTTTATGGTTTGAAATGTGGATCAGTAGCTGCTGAATCATCCGACTCTTCTACATGAGCAGTAGATGTCTGACCTCTTGGGGTCCTCCATTAACGTCCTCTCTATTCAGTCCATCACTTTAGTTGTTTAAATTAATTAACTCTGGATTTGGGATTCTGATCTACCAACAGATGAAAAAGACAAGATAGCTGTCGATTTTAAAAATCCTGTCTCTACTATGTCTCAGTCTTGAGGGACTCTGTTCCTCATGAGTCCTAAACTCTCACCTTTTCCCAGTAAATCCCAAACCAGTTGATCGACAAGCCTAGTTGACACAGGAGGTGTTATTTGCATAAACCAGAGTCTTTAAAAAGTCACAGGATCATTACAGGCACAATTTATGTTTCATCTGGACACAATCCTTGCCTTCAGCGTATAGTAATTGAACTGATTAGTTTCTTAGAAAACTGTTGACTTCCAGCAGCACAACACTGAGCGACAAAGCAGAGTGTTTTTGTACAAGCATATAAATGGGTTCAACAGATTGTTAAAGTGCAATTTTTCATAAAATGCTTTACTTCCCTCACTCAATACATTTTAAAATCTTCATGTTTTTCAGTTAATTAAAAAAAAAAAAACAAACAACTTGCAGTCAGTGTATGTTGATAAATTATCATGCATCCCTGCCTGAAAAAAATATTAGTATCTATGCTAGTAGTCAATTCTGCACCTTGTATACTGAAATGAAACGTGAAACATTTTGACATGCAAATACCTCTGCAGGCCATGTGTGATAAAAGCTGGTGATGCTGAGCATGAGGCAAACTCAGGAGACACCAATTTCAGAAATAATTTTACCATGGAAACTTAAATCATTCTGGTTCTTCAATATATAAAGTTTTATTTCAAAACATTTTAGCTCCACAAATACAACTTAAAACCCAAATACAAACCTGTACATGTATATAAATTGTGCTTTTGGCTCTTATATATATATATATATATAAAAGAAAAACCTTTCCATATGATTGCTGACAAACAGCATTTGAAACTTTATGCATGATGTAGTAAGAACGAAGGAGGCCTCTTCTGGCAGTGTAATGGCTTTGGTAACACCTGCTAACATGATAAGATTCACATAAAGTGATAAAAGCACTTAAACAGCAAGACGTTACCGTGTACCTTTATATTACAGGATATAAAACATGCTCCAGAGAATCTGCATTAATAAAAACAAAACCTTTTAAAAACATGCATTACATATAATAGAACATTTCAAAATATTTAAAAAAAAAATTACTAATCTAGGAAAAAAAACAAAAACTAAGGATCAAAAACAAACTGGACAGAATGATGTGAGGACTTGTTCAGATCCAAATACGTTGAACAATTTCCGGGAGAAACTGATGTCAACTGAACATCACCTGTAAATCCTGATGATTTGGCAGCTTTGGTTCTCGTCCTGAAAAGCTAAATGTCGCTTTCATAGAAAAGTCTGGCCTTCCTCAGGTTTTAAACAGTCCGAGTTTAAAAAAATGGCCTATTCGGCCGGAGCGTTCTTGTTCTTGTTCTTCTTCTTCAGAATTTTGCGGAGGCTCTCGGGCATCAGGTACGGCCTCTCTGCACTGCCGTCGTTCCTCTCCAGGTCCTCCACTGAAAAGATTCAGGTAAGAAAACACGGTCAAGCAGCTGAAGCATTAAAATTCCCAACAAGGAAGGTAGAGAAACGTTTTAGAGACAAAAAGGTTTTAGTGGGGGGGGGGGGCATTCTAGCTTTATTAGGGTGAACAAAAACATGCAATCGTACGTTTCGATCCTTTATCAGTTAATACTAGTATTGAAATGTACTGTCAGCATTATTGGCTTTTAAAAGATCCAAAAACTATGTAGAAAGTTAAGCTGGCGTCCTGCTACACACTGGTGCCGTTTAATAACATTTACATTATATATAGCTTAGTGTGAGAATAAAGCAAGCAAGGATAACAGGATTACTGTCAGTGGTTTGGATATTACAAGTTTAAAGGAGCTTATTGTTTTACATTCAGTGTACAGTTATAGAGGCAGTAAAAGAGGCACAACATGGTCAAGTTTTCATTCTTAAGAGTAAACCATTAATTTACCAGAATATACACCCACACAAAAGAAAAGAAAAAAGAAATAAAGCACTAATTAGTGAAAACATACAGTATGATCCAATCATGGAACAATTCACCCACTTTACAGACTTCTGACTATTTTAAAAGTGAATTTTGTTTCATTATTGATGCAAACGAATGTTTTTAAGGAAAATATGAACAAAGTAAAATAAATAAATAAATGCAATCTAGAAATAAGATTTAAAAAAAACTACTGTATATAAAAAATGTTTTGAAAGTAATTTAGTCATTCTCTTAGATTTTATTTGTTCTAATTTGTGTAAATATATATTTTTATAAGTTGCATACTTTTCAAATTGTGTTTTAAAGATCACATTCTCTTCACTTCTGCAGGTTGGCTTTCAACTGAAGTGAGGAGTGAAGATCCTTTGGTCTGCAAAAACTGGGGGGGGATTAAATCTGTAAACTCAATCTGAAAAAGGAAAATTGGATAAAACAAATGAAAATATAAAATGTAATTGAAATTTGGGGGAAAAAAATAAGCAGTAATTTTCAATTTATTTTTTTATTTAATTAACGCTTAAAGTTTAATTTCTGGATTTAACTTTTATTTTAAATTTACAACATTTTTTCTCAGTTGCCACAATAATGGAACATGATTCACTCCGTATGCTGAGGTTTGATCTTAGCGAGTAAAATGATCCTAATTTACAGTCAAGAAATTGAAATAAAATGCACCTCATTCACACTTAGGCAGAGTTTGAAATATTTTTCATCTAACTAAGTGGATTGGTTCTTCAATGGAAGCTATGCTTCATTGAAGTTAATAATTAGTAGAAAATATCACAGTAATCAAACTCTCCTGTAAATGCAGACCATATTTTTTTGTATTTTGACATTTTATCTCAATACTAAGCATCAGGTCTTTTAGGCAGAAAGGTCTCATAGCCATCACCCTAATCTTTATCTCCCTCATCATGTTTTGTCAGATTTATACGAGGAATCAGGCTGAGCTAAATCATTAGCATTAACTCCAGTCAAAGAAAACGCTGGAATCTGCAAGCAGTGTTTATAATTTGGGGCTTAACTGTAAAAATCAATAAATAAACTCCATTTAAACATGGTTACCATCACAGAGTAAACTGCTGTGAGTCGTTCTACAGCGTGTCGATGACCCTTTTCCTTCATCATTGGATCCAACAGTAGATCACATCTAAGGGCAGCAATATGTGGGGCACATGGAGAGAGACGCAGCTCAAAATATTTGTAAAGTTGAGCTCAAAAAGCTAATTTTGCTGATGCTTTTATTCTTATAGTTGCTACAAGTCTGTTATCTTCACATTAATTTCAAATGTACTCGCTTGCTTGAAAAATGTGCGACACTGAAACACTGACGTCAGGATGCCAAGAGTCGGGGAGGACGATGCCGTCACCTCATACCGAGCTTGTAGACGGATTAAATCTCAACATAAACCCCTGAGATAACAAACGTAAAGTACTCTGTCTCACTGCAACCAACTGATGTTTGTCACCTTGAATGTTCAAGTTGTTGGTGTGTTTTATTGTAGTTTTGTTTGGTGTTTTGTGCATTTGTGAATTACTTTTCTGTGTGCCTCTTTTGACATGTAAAAGATAAACAGATTTTGGAAAAAAATAAAATAAAAAAAGTTTACCTAACTACAACCTAATGGGCTTTCCATCCAAGTTTCCCAAATTTGACAAAAAAAAAAAAAAAAAACTATGACTATAAAAGGTTGCATTTAAAGGAAATTGTCGTCCTTCTGTGCATAAACATTTCAGCTTCTCACAAATGAACATTACCAGACTAATCTGGATTTTGTTGTGCTTTTAACTTGCTACAAAGTCCTTGTCTCTAAGCTTCCTCCTCCTGCAGAGTCTGAGGCTCTTTCAGCGCCGCGTCTTCCTCCGGCACCGACGGATCCTCTGCTTTGTCCTTCCACAGAATCTCACGGAGAGTCATCGACATGTAATAAGGCCTCGTAGCCGAACCATCGTTGCGTTCCAGGTCTTCACCTTTATGTGTGTGTGTATTTGTTGTGTATGTTTGTGTGTTAATTGGTGGAGCAGAAATTAGTAGATTGTGGAATAGCAGTTTTAAAGGGAAACAGGAGAGAGAGAGAGGAAACGAGAGACAAAAAAACAGAAAGAAAGTCAAAACAGCAAGCAAAAGCACCCAAAGACTTGTAGTTTCTGAAAGTTAAAAAGTTCCACATGAAACGGCCACAACTTTCAGATAAATCAAGAACAAAATCGACCAGGCTGTTAGGCTGCAGTCGTGCAGAAACTTAGCTGTAGCTCACCATTTAAAGAGTTAGGAATTAGTGAAAGAGCCAAACCCAAGAGCAAAGTCAGGAAAAGCCAAAAACTCGAAAATTTAAGCATCAAGACTTACAGAAACAGAGGAACAGCGTGTCCACACACATGGCGTACACACTGAAGAATCCATGGGCGATGAGATACGAGCCGATCACCACGGTCTGTGAGGAGAACCGGAACAGTAAACAGAAACCTCGACGTATTTCTGTAAAACTGAGTCATTTACATTTTTCAAAAAGATCCCTCACCAGGATTGGCACCCAGTAGTAGTGGAGGTGGGGGGCTGTATCGTCGAAGGCTTTCACTCGTCCAGAGAAGAAAAAGAAGGCAAAGACCCCTGAACAGCAAAAAATAAATAAAACCCACCAGATTTAAAATAACCGGTTACAGTTTCATACAACAATATCACAATGTTTTAACCTCTAGTATTTATGTTGAAATTCATTGATGTGTTTGAAGCAGATTTAATTTCTGGAACAAGCAGGACATACGATGCACAGAGAAATGGCTGATTTTCCAAATAGATCAGCAGGTACCAAGTTTTCTAGAGATGAAAACGCTGCAATTAATGCTACGCTTTCAAGTTGGCGGTCGGGCAAGAAGTGGCAACTCCTAAAGGTGTTTTCAAACAGGAAGTCAGAGAAAGGTTGAGAAGGTCATTTAAAGAGGACGGCGAAGTTGTCAAGGACCGTTAGGCTGCAACAGTAGATGGATATTCATCAGCATATGTGGGTCATTTCCTGCTTTCTTAGTTTTCATTAATTTAGATTCACGTTTTTGTAGATGCTAAAAGGAACATTCTGCTATGGGACGTCAATGCAGCCTCATCTTTGTGTTTTTCAGCAATATGGTAAAAGCAGGAACTGATGTTTAGCTAAAACGGAAAAGCTAAATGAACCAGAGGAGTTATCCTTTGCTTAAAATGTCAACTTACTAGTTTTTTGTTTAAAAGAAATCAGACTCTGTGCAAAATCGTCCCATTTTGAACCCAACAGATATGATATGATTTACTAAAACACAAACCAGAATTTAATTGGACAAAATACTTTTTATCTAAATATAGAAATGTTTTTTTGTAAAGTAGTTAATTCTAACAGCAGGTCCTGTTTAATCCACACTAGCAAAGGTCTATTAAATCAGATCACTGCCAACATTGTATGATTTGCATTACTTTTTAAATAAATACAAAAAGATCACTTACCTACAAGCCCAACAATGAGCAGTTTTCCCAAAAATAAGAGGAAATCCGTCACCTTATCCACAACAGCAACCCTGGAGGATTAAACATGTTATTAGGATAAAATGAGGACATTATCTACCGGCCAGATTACATTCATAATCTCTAAAATTACCTGATCATGTTCCTCATAAGGAGGAAAAAGGCGTTTTTCGCTGAAGAGCAAAAGTTTTTGCCATAGATCGCCACCTAGAGGCCAGACATGCACATTACAAACACATTCATCTTAGTTCAGTAACTTTTGATGGATTTATATTTGCCATTTGCTGTTGGGTTTAATAGGATGTCACCTTGTCAGGTAATTCAAAATGATTTCCAGTATTAAAAACAGGAAAAATAATGTTCTAAAGGGAAAAGCTTTAGTCCGCGGTTAGAATTTAACCTGAACCTCCTTAAACAGCCCAACTGGTTCAACTCTGAGTTTTCTGTTATTGTAGCCAAAAGTGTATTAAGCAGAAAATAAAAGATATAAATAAACTGATGACAAAGAAAAGCTTTAAGGCTCCTGTATAGTTACTGTTATTTAACATTGGCTTGTTTAACATTATTTAACAAGGCTTTCCCTTAATATTTATTGAGTTGTTGGAAAATGCCACATCTACCTGTTGTATAATGTAAAAATAAACCTCTGAAACCAAAACCAACCATAATGTAGGCGTTTCTGTTCAAGAACTTGACAAACTTCTCCAGGCACCAGAAGCAGCACTTCAGACAGCACAACAGGAACTTTGTACATTTGTTTTTTGCTCCTGTTGGTAAAACAATGAAGAGATGACTCTTAAATCCAAAAGACACATTACAGTTTAAGCAATAAACAAAAGACTACAAACAGTAACTTACCTTTCAGCTTGTGGTCCAAATACTCCAGCAGAACTCTGATAATCTGGATGATGGAGAGGATGAGAGACCCGAACGCTAAAGATCCTGTGTGGTACCTGGAAAAACAACATGCATAAGGTACAAAAACATGGCGTCCGATACGTGACCTCAGAGAGACAGACACACCTTAGAGATCGACCCAAGGAAGCAAAGACGGGGAAGGTGGGGATATCATCTGGTTTGACGAAAGCCCAGTAGTAGGAGGCAAAAGCTCCAGCTAAGGTCATCTGTCCAAGGGCGGTGACAAAGTTGGCACACCAGAAGAAGAGGAAGACGTTGTAGAACTGCAGGGCGATCAGGTATTTGTGGTAAACCGTTTCTCCACCGTAGAAGGCAAACAGACACTCTGAATCAGGGCACTGCTTCTTCATCTCACTGGTTGAATAGTTCTGAAAAACATACGGTTTGGAGTGATCAGCATCAAGCTTCTGTCAGCTCTTCTAAAAAGTGTAGCGAGTTGAACATAAAAGGCGGCAGATCAACTTACGGCTGGTTCACAGGTCGCTGCAGAAAACTCACACACCGACTCATTGACCACTTTGTAGACGGGCTCATTGGAAGTGGACAAGAAACTGCTCTGTCAAGGTCTAAGCTCAAATAAAACATCAACGTATGTTCAACAAACCTTTTTGCAGATTATCTTTCTAAAATTACCTAAAACTTTAGGATCTAAGACAGAAGCTCCAACCTAAGCAAACTTCTACTAACTTATAATCTCTTATCGCGGATGAAACTGCATGAAACATTAAACTAAGGTTTGTATTTGGTAGAGATTTACAGAAAAGCCGTAATCCTCAGGAGGCTGCATGTGTAGACGACCTACAGGAATCAAAAACAAATCAGTTCCATTCAGTAACCGAGTGGAAATCCTGATAGCTAATCAATAGTTTGGCAAGTAAACCATTGCCTAGACAGTGCTCAGATTTTAGACAAAGAGTTTCCCAAACTTTAAAACTGCTGACCCACAAAAATGGTACCTGATTCAATTCATGACCCAAACCTTTTGGTTGAGAATAACGAACATTTCTGCAAAATAAATTGACCACAGATGTGATAAAATAACAAACATTCACAACCAAAATAGTTGGTTTTGTTCATTCTAATGTATTTTATTTAAATAAACCCTTAAGCAGTTTAACATATTTTTTGTTTAATTTCAGTATTTGGGTCTCAAAACCCCATACTGGTTTATCAAGGACCCCAACTTTGGAAATGAATGGTTTACAAGATGCCATTTGCTGAATGAATAACCTGCTTACAGCAGCAGGTAGGTAACATTTATTTCAAATGTTTATTTTCTTTATTTAATCCCAACTTTTTTTTTATGAAAGTATCTTTTTTAGATTCATCGCTTAGCCTAAAAAAAAATAAAATTGACAGATTTCTTGCTTACTAAAATAACCGATAGCTGCATCCCTTGTTTCTTCTAACACAACTTTCCCATTATTCTTATCCCAAAAGACACAAACTCTGGTCTTCTCTCTGATTAACAGTAGCTTCTACTAAGATATTAACCGCTTGTAACCTCACTAAAAAACTCCCAAACTTCCCCTTTAATAACCAAAAATACATTTTGCTGCAGATTTATTATTGAATCCATCAAGTTTCTTGATTTCAAAACACTCATTGAATTTAGCAGCTGATCTATTACGCAAAACCAATATTTATCTGCTAGAGAACCTCTTCACACATTTTGTACACATGATTTCCCAACTTTGCTGCTAAATATTTTAAAATTATTACATTTATGTACTTAAAAGGCAGGTTCTGCTGTTTTTAAACCAGCCTTTGATTAGTATTTTCTCCAATAAAGAAACCTCATGTCAGCTTTACCATAAAAGTCTGCAGGGTTACCAGTGGAGTCAGAGCAACAGATTTAAAGTTGAATCAGAGCAAGGATGCCCTCTGCTGGTTGATTGGGTTATAACAATATTTTATTCATCCATATACGGCTACATCTCTGGGTCTATAGAACAGCTGCTGGAAAAAAAAATACTATACAGTTTTATTTTATGTCCTGCTATTGGAGAAGTCAAATTATTTGATGAGATACTTTCTGTCATTTTTTTTCTCCTAAAAGGTAAAAAAAAAAAAAAAAAAGAGAAATGGGGACCATAAAGGATACACAGCAGTTACTGCCCAATAAGCAATGACTATTGCCAGGAGGAGGAAAGTGAACAGTGGGTAAAACAGGGAGCACATCACATGTCCAATGGCTCTGAAAAAGAAAAGGGTTACAGGTCAGGATAAGACAGCTGCTAAAAGTTATAGAAACAACAAAGTCAGAGAGGCTTGAACAGTTTAGCCAAAAATCTATAAATTGTTCCCTGGTCACAATGATGCTGTTGCCAAATCTTTAGCAAGGATAGTTGCTATTAACCGGCCTAAAAGTTGATAGATGGAGTCAACTAATTAACATATTTGGTAAAGCTTTGTATAAGGAGAGAGGAATATAAACAATGACAGAACAGAAAGTGATTTAAAATGCTAAATACTTTTTAAAACTACAGATCAGCTCTATAGAATATAAAGTATTCAATACTATTTTAACTGAACCAAAATGATATTAAATCAGTAAAGTTAGTAAAAAAAAAAAAAAAAATGAATCAACTTATAGACAGTTAGCAGAGGCATGTAGTAGGTAAGGCTGTTTGTGAATTAAATACAAAGAGGATGTATTTTAGTACAGAAAAAAATAAATCCACCAAATATATTTACATTTTTTTTCCTCTTAATTTAAGGGAGGGGGGTGTAAGTGGAAACTTTGCAAATGTGCGACTCATTTCCAACAGCGGAACAGAATAAAGCAGGGTTTGTCAAACTACGAGTGATCCTTGTCTTCACATCAACAATAAAAATAAAATGGCTGGTAGATTTGTTACCAGTTGCATTTTTTTGAAATTTAAAAACTTGTTAAAGCGCCTTCATAAATCTGTGTGGCAACAAACCCGTGTTATTAAAGGTAATGTGACCAGAACTGATTGGACAATTGTTTTTTTTTTTTTTATTGCAGTTCACTGCACCGCCCTACTAGCAAAGGTAATGAAAGCTTAAGATCCGTCTATATTAGCAGTTTTCTCTGCCCTTATGAAGCACAAAGCTGACCGTTCATCTATTGATGATGCTGTTTAGCTGGATATAAGAAGGCTGCTACTTTTAATTTGCTTATGAGTGGCTTTTTGGAGAGACTGAGTCATGATGTGGAAATTAAAGGACGGTGGATTATCATTCAAGCAAAGGGGCTTTAAAATCATTTCTTTATCTGTTTGTCTCCTTATTCCATCATTTCCTTAAATGTAACCTGGTGACTTCTGACCTGCTGGCTTCTTTGATGAGAGCAATAGCAATGAGGATCCTCTTCCTCAAGAAGATAAGCAGAAGGATGATGATGACCTCCACGATGGCCAGAATAATCACTAGAAAAAGAAATATTTTAAGATGGTGAGCTCATATGAATAAGACTTGGTTTTTTTTCTCCTGGTTCAGGACATGTAGAGGTTTGGGAGTACTGACTGAAGGCCAGCCATGTTTGTCTGACTTGCAGGTAGATGGAGAAATCAGTCTGAAAGCCCAGCTCCTGCAGGGTCACATTAGCACCCGGCTCTCCCTTCAGGTCCGCATACTCCATGTAGCAGTGGAAGATGCCTGAAGCAGCAAAAAGCAGAGGTGTCAACTCTATACATGAGGAAGCAGACATTTTGAAACTATTAAAATGAAGGAATAATAGAGCTTTTAACAGTGAAACCAGTAAATATCTGAACACATTCATCAGTGGCCTTGCTGATTATTTTGAGACCCCCCCCCTCCATGTCTTGAAGCCAATATTACTTTTCTTTCCCGATTTACCTGTTAAAAATTACAGTAAATAAAAACAGAAAGTTACACGGGTCTCAGTCGGTAAAGGAAAAACAAAAATCTTAATTCAGTTTCTCAGAAATGAAATCTAAAAGTAAAATGTAGCAGAAACGTCTTCAACTGGGATAACAACGGCTTTTGAGATTAGTAAGCAAAGGAAGTGACTTCAGTAACAAGTCTGTTGTTAGACGTCAGTCGTTCCATTTTCAAAGGTTACTCCTCTCATTAGTTGCACTCTGAAGCAGACCTGTGGAGCTGCAGCCTGCTCCCCCTTTGGTTCTGCAAGGAGGGCTTAAAAAGCTCAGATGTACGCAGGACACGGCTGACTTAATCTGTGGTTTATTACCAACCACAGAGTGACATCTGTGAAGGTCCAAGAGGAAATCCGTCATCTTATACAAAAGGACAAATGGACTGTACGGTAAACAGGGTAGAGCTTCACCGCACAGATGTTACCAGGACATGCGTCAACACGGCTCTAAGCTGAGGAAGAACAAATAACAGGAATGGATCGAAGCTAATTGGTCATAAATACTTTTCTCACACAAATACATTTTCAAATGCTGACATCTAGAACAACCAAACACTTGTGCTTCGGGCTCTACCAAGTCCAAGTGAGAGCAGATATCCACCATGAAATCACAGAACACTTCATGTTTCTCATCTGACCACAAATTTTAACTTGGGATCGGATTTCATTTCCCAGCAGGACTAGATGCCTGCCCACACAGCTGAAGGTAACGGGACACTACTTCCACTGCATCGCTGTTCAGGGAGTGTGGCCCTGGTGTCTCAGAGTAGAGACACCAGGGCCACAAACAGGTGGAAGGATGTCAAAAAGAAAAAAAAAGAAACCAGCTCTGGCTTCCTGAGCAGAACCACAGGCTGACAGCAGCCCCAAAAACAAACTATCAGTGCAGAGACTACAACAATTCTGCTTTAGTGTATACACACTCTGAATATCATTGTCTGTAATGAAATCTATATGATTTACAAACCAAAAGTTTGCAAAAAAGTGGGTTTATTTACAACAAGCTGAGAAAACTTTACGTTGAGTTTGTTTCATGTCATTTTCTCCTTCTTTGTTCTCCCCATTTAATCACATAAAAGCATCAAAATGTATCAGTGATGTTTTTGCATCTCAGTTGAGTTATTAGGAAGTGAAACTGATGAGCATCTTTTGTAGATTTCTTCATTTCACCGTTGACCTAAATAACCAGATGAATCATCGACACTTAAATACCAGATCATGCAAAAAAAAAAAAATATATACATCAGATGGCTGGAAAAATCTAAATAAAAACACACATAGTTGTAAAACTACCTTCTATAAAGCTGCAATTAAATTTAGCAGGAAATGCCACATCAGTGATGGCGACTTTTAAAGTTAAATTTCTTTCACTAGTAGATCAGGTAAAAATACCTTTAAAATACTCATTAAAATAGGAAATATTAATTTATTCCTCCGAAAAGGTTAAAGGTTGAGTATCGGTGAAGGCTCTCATGGTCAAGCTAGGAAAGTTCAGTTTAGGCAACTGGGTGTGTATTTTT
>JAUZNJ010033200.1:0-13283 GCA_034780135.1 Jordanella pulchra
TATATATATATTTGCTGTCTGTTATTGTCAGTTATTTTTTTCTTATTGAATTGGTATAAGCCTGGAGTCTGGAGTTTTGATTGATGTGAAGTTAATTTGTCGACATTAGCCACAACAGAAGACTCTAACAAGGCAACAAGAAGTGGAGGAGGAAATGGATATGACCTTTGACCTGTGGGGTCACTGAGAGATGTACAGACATGCTCAGAGTTTTCCTGCTGCTGCTTTGTATCCAACTTTAAATCTGCAAACAGTGTTTTTAAAGTAAAATACAAAGATTTGTAAGGGTCTCTGTGAGTTAAACACTTTCTTTTAAAATGTATAAAATAACAAAATTAAACATGGTGCACAGCTCCAGAAAAAACATGAAATACAAATAAAAAAAAATGTTTCTAAAACCACTCAAGGCTGTAAAATTATGTCAGCACAAAGCTAGAAAGTACATTTTAAATCAAAAGCTGGTACCAACCTAAAAAATCTTTCTTGCTTTTTTTCTCTCAGACTGAGCAATAAGCAACAGGAAACTAACAAGTGGGAGAGAGAAAAATGTATAACCTCTAACACATAGAGACATAGCTAACATAGCTAAACTAGCAGAGATATAAAATACGATAAAGCATAGAAACCCTTAAATACAGACAAAAGCAATTAAGTAAGAATTAACTAATAATCCCTAAAATTAGAATGAAATAAAATAGTTTAAAGAGGCGTAGAAAACTGAACACAAAGGAATAAAAATTACAAAAGGGGTAAAAAAAAAATAACAAAGAAATAAGAAAGTGAACATAATGTCTAAAATATAGTCAGAAAAATAGAAATTCACAACAGTAAATAGAACTACTGAGAGTAAATGAAATAATGAAAAAAAAATTAAGCTCTTTATTTTCTTAAATCTAAGAATTACCTTTATATGATAAAAAATAATTAAAACATCTAGAAATAAAACACTACAATAAGAAATAAAAGTCAAAAGAAAAGATTATATATATATATATATATATATATATATATATATATCCTGCAGACCAACATTAAAAAAGGACATTAAATTTAATCTAAATGAACTTAAGTAAAGTAAAGCAAAGCTGGATCACAGACTTGCAGAAAAAAAACTATTTTTTGCTATTTTAGAAAACCTTTTTTTTTCTTTTAGCTCTTATAAGTCTAACAAGGCTCACTGATTGGTTTTAATTAGCGTGCCTATTAATAATGTTTGTTAAGACCTCATATTAATCATTGTCATCATCACTGTCAGTCATTATCATCACCACCTTTGACATTCTCCTCCTCCTCATCCACCACATCAACAAAATGGCTCTGACAGCGGCCTCTTCTGCGCATGCTCACAGCACACCTCCGGCAGGTATCCGCGCTCGTTCAGACTCTCCCGATTCATCAGACTCCAGCATGTGGAGGCAGCAGATTCGTGGAGAGGCTCTCTGATCCGAGGCTGTCACACCGACCCGTAACAATCACAATCGGTCTAAGCGGTTACGACACTCCGAGCTGAGCCAGGATCCGAATCCGGATCAAGTTTTTCTGTGTTTTTTTTTCTTTGTTTTGTTTAATTACGTGCTGCAGCGGAGGAGACGGGAAACTTCGGCCGCTTCCAGGAGCTGAAGTCTGGAATTTACGCACGACTGGTGCGCACAGGGCCGACTTTCGGGGAGAGTTATGGGGGAACTAGGAATCTGAACCCCAAGAGTCCGAGAGACCAAAAGTGGACGCGAATAATTCACTTTACTCTTCATCGTCTCCGCGTCAGGTGCTCACCATGTTCCAGCACAGCAGCAGCAGCAAGAAATGCTTCACCATAGAGTCTCTGGTCGGGAAAGATGCCAGCAGCCACAGCAGCGGCGGCGGCAGCTCCGGGGACGAACCCATCCGGCCAACTGCGCTCCGCTTCCCGGACTCTTTGCACCCTGCTTCAGCCACCGGCGTCTTCGGTTCCTGCTTCCAGGGAGGCAGCGGGAGGACTTTGTTTTCTACCGGGCCAGACATGATGCTGCAGGAGACCGGGGGGCACACACAGAGCCCCGGTGGGCTTCCGCTGCACCCGCTGCAGATCTCACCGCAGAGCTTCTTCAGTCCGCAGCACCGGGACGCGCTCAGCTTCTACCCCTGGGTGCTACGGAGCCGCTTCCTGGGACACCGCTTCCAAGGTGAGACCAGGACTTTCATCTTCCAGATTCTCTATTGCTCCTGAAAAATCCATCCTTAATTTTACACAAACATGTTTATAGATACCAAAGCTATAACAGGTTTTCTCTTTTTGAAACTGAGTAAAACTTTTGCTTTGTATGCTTTAATATTTCAAGCACGCAGATTAAAGCACGTTTTTTTCTTTTTGCATCTCATTTACGATGTATATGAAAGTTTACTCCTATCTGCTATTATCTCTCTGAATGGATGTTTCCTTAGTCTTATAGTTAGAAGCTGAAAAGCATTAAATCTGAACCCAATAAATATCATTAATACGATTTACGCTCATTAAATAAAGATAATTTAGTTTTATTCTTTATCTGAAAACTTAAAAAAATCATTAAACGTAGGCTACTTTCTATTTATTTATTAACTAATAGCTTAGTTTAAGGGGCACGTGCAGCTGAGCAGAAAGGGCGCGTGAAGCAGCAGCTGCCTAAAGGGGAAGGTTCGACCCAGTTTAGATGTTCAAAACTAGGAATAGATTGTTGCTAAATAACGATATAAATGTCTCTTTGAATATATATTTTTAAAATATGAATCAGTGTGCCTTAACCTTAAAGTAAACATAAATTAACAAACATAATCAAGGTGCTTAATTCACAACAATTTGATTTAAAAATTAAATTAATGTAATTAAAGACAGACAATTAACCTAGATATCTAAAAGGAATTATGTTGTATTTCGGTGTCTTAAATAAACGAAATAACTAAGAAAGAAACAATAAATAGAAGGGAACATGTTAGAGCAAGTAAATAGAATAACGTTTAAATTTTCTATTTATTTATTTTCTGCAGCTTTATTTTAGATAAATTTGATTATTATTAATAAGGATATGCTAAGTTTATTCAGGAGATTTATTTATTACACAAATGAAAGACATAACTACACTCAAAAAGAGGAGGAAAGATTATCAATATTTAATTACAAATTTAACGATATGGTTTTGGGAAAAAATAAATAAACAAATGACACATGACGGTAATATCTTAAGTTTAAACAAAGTGTCTCCGTTCTAGAACAATCTAACCTTTATTGTATGACCAATAAGTCAAATGTTTATGAGTCGACAGTTTTTCTAATGTTTTTATTTAAAATCAGTTGTGTCTTTTCCAAATTTCATCTTTAGTATAAATAAATTCATAAACCAGAAAGAGAGTTTTGGTAAATGATTAATAGAAAAGAGATATTTTTACTAAATTTATTTTTCTAATTAAACAAAAATTTGGAACATAAAAAATAAACATTTTATTTTGCATTTTTAATGAATTGCAAATTGCAAAACAAAAAAATATGTGTACACATATGTGCAATAATAGACATGTTTCAAGAAACTATTTAATTTTTAATGTTATAATTGTAAATATATTATGTTTTTAAATATTTTTAGCTTATATTTGCTGTAAGTAGGTTAGTCTTTCGGCTAACGGACATGTTTTAGATTATGTGTACCAGTATTCTAGGTAACCATTTAATTACCAAATTAAATAAGGACTATTTCAATAATGGATTGATGGTTATTTTTTTCATGAATTGTTTCAGCCCTTATTTTTAAATAAAAAATATTCATAAGCTTGTTTATGTTTTAAAACAAACAGTTTTTGCAACTTCAATAAATTTGTTAGGAAATATTTTTCTTAATCATTAAGTGCAGACTGAAAACAAATGAAAATCCATTTTTTCATTTATAAAAAAATATATATTTTTTTCTCAATTGAAGTTTTTTAGATTTTGCTAATTTTTCTTAACAAAATGCAGTAGTTTCATATTTTTTTATTTCAGGCTGCTTAACAAATATGTGTAGAAAATAAACCTGTGACCATCAGCCTTTTAATTTAACTGTTAAACATGCATTTATAGATTACTTTAGTTCGGGCTGCAACATAGTCCCATAAAAGGTTGTCACAGAGGTCGGTTTAGGGCATATTTATCTTTTTTTAGAAATTATTTTTAAAATATGGAATAATGTTTAGACTTTTTGAGCATTTCATATTTGAATACCTCTTTTTTAATGTAATTTTAAAGCAGTTATTCTTTGGTGCAGCATTGATGAGTCATAAATACATTATAAATGTTGCCATTTGATAACAAAAACAAAAACAAAAAATCAGAAAGGCATATCTAAAATGTTTGTATAGGAAATTTTTGTAGATTCTCATTTTTTCTTTTGTAATTTATGCCTGCATTTAATATAGTTTAGAAGAAATTATTTGTTTATCTCAACTGATCTGTGATGACAGCCAAGGGAACTACTTTCACTAGCGGATGACTCTAAGTCTCTTTAGGCCCAATCTGGTTTCTTTGCTGCCAACTTTCAGGTGTTTCTGTTCTAATCCCACACAGTTGGTCCCATTAAACCTTCTTTATTCTCCTCCTCTCGCTCCATTTGGTGCACCTCTTCTCATACAGGCACATTTTTCTTCATTCTATGGAAGCAGCTGACAGCCTCACTTTCCCCGCAGCTTCTTTTTCTTCAGTTTCAGTTTACCAAAAACCTGTCAGTGTTTATGATATGAAACAACAACACTTCTGAGATATAAAAAAAGACAAGATTAAAATGTATTGCTTTTAACTGAAACTAAATTAATTTGTAAAAACCTTCTTATGTTTTAAGTGTTTTTAGAAACACCTTTACAATACATCCAAGGATCAATCTTGTCATTATTTCATCTGGCTTGTCCAAAGTTGTTTTTGCATGGCCCAAATCATCACCCACCCACCACTGTGCTTGACACTTGCTTGATAAACTTTTAGTGTTTACAAATGTTGTAGCCCTGCATTTATTTTTCTAAATGCTAAATGTAGCCTTCATAGTCTGAGATAAAGCTCTTAAGCTGTGTTATTTTTATTGCTAGATTTAAAATAGCTTAGAAATGTTCTTCTAATCATGTTTTGCAGTTTGTTAAAGTTGCTTCACACAGAACTTATATGATGTTTTTGAATCTTTGTAATGTGTGGACTCAGTTCTGTGTGCTCCAGAGCAGCAAACAGTCATAAAACAACTCCTGATGATGACACTTTTATTGACTTGTTAATGAATGTATTTGACCAAAATCACCTTTCCCTCCCAAATTATATGGAAGCAGAAAGGGTAGATATTTAGTAAGAATAACAGTGCAGGAAGAAACAAACAAACAAAAAAAAACCCAACAAAGCCACTCCAATTATATGAAGCACACATTCAGAAAGTATTAAAAAAAAGACAATTGAATATCAGAACTCATTTAATCAATTTTTATTGAATAATTAATATTTAAAAAAAAACACACCAAGCATTCAAAGTTATAAATTAGAATTTAAGCCTAATACATAAATAATAACCAAAATCTTTAGGTTAAGACTTTTTAATATCAGTTATAGATTTCTTTAGAGTTCAAAAGATATCTAACATCTTACCAATAGTCAGGGCTGCATTTCTATTTGTCAGGAAATCTGTCACTTTGACTGCCTTCAACGCAGCAGTGAACTGTTATATCCTTCGCTACCAGAGGATGGGTATACCATGATGACAAAAGTGATGTACTGAAGCACAATTCTATCTTGTTAAATCATTGTACAACTACATATTTTTTCCTGCTTCATCTAACAATGAAATTCTAAAATAAGCTTAGATCAGGGTTTTCTTGGCAGATAATGAATTCTATTTAAAGTCTGACCTGTTATTACTGATTTGAATCAACTCCAACAACTATAACGTATAAAAAAGAAAAGAAAAAAAAACAAAACACCAACAACCATATATGTTCTTTGATAGGTGTAATATTTTAAAATCTAAAATTGGGGTTTAAAGATCATCACAGTTTAAGTCTCAAAACACAAGTCTGCACATCGGAGCATCTTTAGATATCTCTAAATCCTCATGCTTTTCCACAGACTTTTAGATTTTAATTTCTGGTTTGATTTTTCCGTTCTTTGTGTCAGAATTGAACTGTACAGATGAACAGCCTGACGCTAAAGACCATTTACTAAAACTTTTTAAAGGTCCACAGCTCCTTTTTAACCCCTTGCAGTTAAGTAAAGCTAACAAAAGAGTGGGAATATTTTAGATTTATATTTAAATGTATATTGATTTTATTTTCGACTCGAGTAGTAGCTACATTAAAACATATTTAACACTGAGCAGAAATATTTGCAAACCATGACGGACATCAGTCACGGTTCTGAATTTGCATGTGAATAAGGCGACTAACGCCATATAAAAGGTACCCGGAACGTGCCGGCTCTCCGCCCGCCATCATTGTCGCTCGGCCCGCTCTTTTGCGTAGAGTGTGACGGTCGCGGTGGCTCCTTTTCACCAGGCTTAAAAGAAACCAAGCGCATATTTGTTTTTATGTAAAAACTTATTGATACATTTACGTATGATTTCAATAACCTGTCAGGAAAAATAAAAGCAGAAGCGGCGAGTCGGTTTGGAGCGAAGAAACAAACACAAACCCTTTTAGCATCACTTTCACTCGTATTATTTGACCACTTTGTCTCATAAACAAATCAGCTTCACGTTCGGTCCAGAGGTGCGACTCGCTTCAACACCTCAGTAAAATCACATAAACCGAGATGGAAAAACGCAAGAGACGATCCGCATGGAAATAAAATCGATTAGCTTTTTAACTGGCATGTTTTCAGATCGCTTGATTTGGCAAAGCTGCAGCTGCTTGAATTTACATGTGAAGTTTGTACATGATAGATCTAGGTTAGCCTATGGCTAACACAAAAAGCAAAGATTTGGATAAAATGTCTTTAGAAAAAAAATTCCAAATTCCAAAAAATATGTTCCTGTGGCTAAGATAAATATAATCTTGAAACTTTTAAATAGTTTTTAATTTTGACCTTAAAACATTACAGTCACATTTTATCTTAATTTCTTGTAAATCATTTCATCATAGACTTAAATTTTTATCATGTAGTTTTCGGCACCTCTGAACCTTACTGTAATGTTTAACTTTAACACACGTCAGATGAAGATGCTGGCTGCTAGTTTTATTTTTTAGATATAATTTATAACTTATTAAATAAATCATGTTGGGAGCTCCGTAGAATTTATTCACCATCAGTAAAGAGTCTCCCCAGCTTCTGAGATTTTGTCTGTTACATCCTATGACTTTAAATAGCAGATGATAGACACTTAAAGCTGAAGTACATCTCTTTCTGATAATCTTCTTTTCTAATAATCTTCCACACAGACTAAATTATGTTAATCTACGTTGTAGAAACCTCATATTCCTTCAAAGTGTCCTAAAGTAATATCAAAATCCTTATATTCAGACAAGAACCTGAGCCAATCTACTCGAGTTTCTGCAGATCTTCATTATATTTGATGAAAAACCTTTCAATATCACTCTGTGGCTTTACTGTTAAATTCAGATGCAAATATCAAACAGATAAGGTGTTTGTTCAGATTAGGCAGAGCAAACAGACACACAAAGGCGTGTTGCAACAATAGGAAGCTCCGTGGGTTTGAAAACTTGTTTAGTTTAGCAGTAAAAAAAAAACCAAAATAATCCAAAGAAGGGATCAGTCCATGTTGAAGTGGGTTTCTAGGCACATCTCTTTGGTGGAACGCTGCTTCCATGTTCACATGGTCACAAAACAGGGCAAAAGTATAGAGGGCTCAGTCAGTCTGAGCACTGCTGTAGGCCTCAGGACTTTTGGATTTTCCTTGTTTTCATTTCCAGTCTTTTGTTTGTTTATTTGTTTTCCCTCAAGAACAGCAACTCATCACTACGGGAATTATTATAGTAAGAAAAACTTGGTCATTTTGAAAGGATCATACTATTATTAAAAAGTTGATCTACAGTACTTCAAAACCAAAAGTGAAAGTCTTACTTTGATTCTTATGCATATATATATTTCAGGTGTTAAGGCAATTGATTCCTAGTATAATAATATAGAATATAGATTATTATAATATATAAAGTTAATAAAAGCTTCTCAGAAAACTACATGGCCCCTGGGCATTGAAGGGCCAAAGGGCTTATTTAGGCAATGATACCCGGGGACCCAGTTTTAATACATATTAGAGTAAACCATTACACCTGAAGTGCCTCCAAAACTTATGACTATCATGTTAGTCAAACACTAAACAGCCTTTTCATCTGGTAAAGTTAAATCCATTACATCTTGACCTATTCACTAAGGGCCTGAGCACCCAATATAATATTTAGAAATTAAAAAAAAGAAAGTACACTACTTTAAGACTCAACAACTTTCACATATTTTCTATATATATTTAGACATTTCACAAATAGAGTCAGGTTGGGTTTGTGCTTTAACAGACCTTAGATAAATATTTGGGTCAATAACAGAAGTCTGTAGAACCTTATTCGGGTATTTTGGACCAGAGACATAGTTACTGAGTACTAAGAATACAGAACACAAGGAGGATTGTGAGACCTCAGCTGTAAAATGTGGAATGTACCTTTTATAACCAGATGTTTTCATCCTGAACCTTCCCTACCCCTCTCTTTTAAAACCAGATATTTTAGTTTTCCAACAGCACACCTGATGATTTCAGGCTACTAGTTCACACTTCTGCCTTTTATGCTTTATGCAGCTTTGTCGTAGCCCTACATCTAAGAGTAAATAAAATAATAATTGCACCATTTCTTTGTTATCAGAAAATGAAAGAGCTTTTCTAACAATGGGAAAAATGACTGTATGCGATCTGGAACGTGTAATTAACTTTTTTTTCTGGTGTACTACCTTCTATTTTTTTTCAAAACTGTTAAATGCACATCTGAATATATATTGTATGATGACCAAATTGCAAAAATAACATAATTAAACGTGATGTCCAGAGATAGAACTCATTGTTTTGTTTTTCAGGAGAGGACAGCAGTCCAGAGAATCTTCTGCTTCACGGCCCGTTTTCCAGGAAACCCAAACGGATTCGGACGGCCTTCTCTCCTTCTCAGCTGCTGCGCTTGGAGCGGGCCTTTGAGAAAAACCATTACGTGGTGGGAACTGAGAGGAAGCAGCTGGCGAGTGGGCTGTGCTTGACAGAGACACAGGTGAGGCATCCTTGGAGGCAGAGGTGGTGCAGGGATGTGGGGAACTTTTACATGGGTGTTTGTTGTGGTATCAATTTATAGTCCTCTGTTAAATCGTGGTGCAGCATAAATGCCTTAAACCATATCTTTACTTGGTTATTTTGTCTTTTTTTTGCACTTTGACTGCTTTTGATGTTCCCTTTTTTTGTTACTGTCCTCCTTTCCTAAATAAATGGTTATCATCTCTAAAGTTGAATATTGAGAATAATACATTTTATTAGACAGAAAAAAGGCTTTTATCTCCTACAAACTTATTCCGAAAAAGTTGTCATTCACAATATGGTACTAATAGACCTGGGAAAACTGTACCAGTACATATAAATCACTGCAGATATGCCCGACATGCGACAACAGATCAGTTCCCCTTACTAAATGTTGCCTATAGCACTGCCTTTTACCTAAATAGCTATTTTTACCAACTTAGAGTTGGGATGGGCAATAAAGGAAAGATACTTTTGTAAAGAAGTTTGTCCTCTGCATTTAACATATCCCTCAGGGAACAGTGGGCTATGACTTTGAGTAGCACAAGGGAAGCTATCTGAGGTTACGGTTCCGACCTCGTGAAAAATCCTTTTTATATGATTTATTTTATTTTGACATTTCTGTCCTTGTTTGTAATTTAAATGCTGAATGACTTGGGTCTACTCTTGTCTCATTACTGGTTGTTGGTTGCAGTTTGTTGCCTTGGGTTCTATTCAATCCAATTTCAGTTCAGTCAATTTATATAGCACCAATTCAACACATACAGTATGTCATCTCAAGGCACTTTACAAAGACAGATTGAAGTTTTTATCAATGGAAACCAGTTGATTGTATCGAGTCGCTGACTTGCAAGACATGCTCCTCCTGGATGAGCTTGTTGCAACAATATTTGCTTGCATTTTGTCATTATCTGTTCAGCAATCCTTCACACCAAGCTTGCATGTAGTGAGAGTGGAGAGGAAAAACTCATTTTTAACAGGAAGATACCTCAAGCAGAACCAGGCTCAGTGTAAGCTATTGCCAGTAGGAGCTATTGCCTTATCCTCCAGGTTTTTCTGCACGTAGCTTTGCTTGTAGTTACAAATTTTCCTAGGTGTGTGAATTCTGTCTGTGCACGAAAGCTAAAAATGGCATATTTTGGCCATGTGGACCTCGCAGAAGTTTCATCCTAAACTGTCCTAAGCATAACTGTTAACTAGCTCCACGGGTGGTCCTGTCCAGGTAAGACAAAGTCAGACAGATGAGCTCTGAGCCGGTTTTCATGTCAAAGGAAGAAAAAGAACAGATACAGTTGGTGACAGTTAAAGAAACAGGACAACACCGAAAAAAACAGGCCGACCTCCAACATCTATAAACAAAAGTTTCAAAGGCAGCAGCACAGCTATTTCATTTCAGGATGTAGTCAAAGTCAAACAGGAACAGACAGTATAAAAGTGGTCCTTATGTCCTCCAGCAGACTAAACCTATAGTAGCATCAGTATAGAAAATAGCTCAGGATAACCTAACTATTTTGGATGAGGTATGAAAAAGGCAGAGCCAAGAGGTCATTTCACTTTCCTTTTTAATACCTGGCCACTGGTTCTCATTGTAAGTTAAGATCTTGGGAGTTTCCATAAAACCATTTCTAAATGTTTTTGTTGTGATCTCTAAGGCACTTTGATGACACTTTTTCTTTGGACATACTTGCTAAATCGTGTTCTGTATCATAAGAAGTTGTTTTACTTTAAATACATTTCAATCCTTTTTATTCATTCTTTCAGTGATTATTTGTAGCTCTCAACCTTCATCCTTCATAAGTGAGTATGGGAGTTCTTTTGAAAAAACTGATTTTCATTGGTCTTCTAAATCTATCCTTGTACCTCTTGCAGACAGTGCTAACTTAGCTCTGAACTGGTGGCATGATGATTCTGTAGTATTCTCTTTATTAGGATATGGACCTGGAGCTTTCAGGTTCTTGTCAGAAATTCTAAGACAAGGTTCTTTAATTCCAGTCTTTGAGGTCCAGAGTCCTGCACTTCTAAGATGTTACTGAATCTTATGGCTGCATTACTTCCTCAAGATGCAGCTGAGGCCTTGATCTAAACTGAGCATTTTTAGCTGTGATGTCAGTTGTGTTTTTAGGGTTTGGGGAACGCTGAGTCGGCGATTAGTCAGCGCATCTCTCCTTTTCTCAGGACAGTGTTTGTCATCAAGTCAGCACGGTGGTTGGACTCCTGACGCCAGTAAGAGGATATGATTCATAAATTATGAGCTCATTTCACAACAATAGATGGGAAGAGAAGGATGCAGTTCTGCCAGTCAGCTGCCAGCAGTGGTTATTAATCACTCATAATTACGGCTTTGTGCAATCAGAGCACATTTACAGGCGGTAATGATCGAGTGATCAACACTGCTGCGGGACATCTCAGCTCTGTCATCCAAGTGAGCTTCAATAAAATTCTTACATGCCATGAGGGGCCCCGCAGAGAAACAGTGACTCAGGTCCTATAAAACTGCTTCTTTTATGTTAGTTTTTAAAATTTATTTATTTATTTTTTACATAAAACATAGTATAACAACCAATACTATATATTAAAATATTTTTACGCTTTATGTCAAGTGTGGACAATTGTGGTGAAAATGTATTTTTTAGAGTTGTTTAGGCACCACACTCCAGTCCACATGTTGGAATGGTTCTGGGATGTTTACCATGACCTTGTTTGATTTGGAAATCTTTTCTTTAAATGAAGCAGTTTGGGCTGAATGGTGAACCACTGACTTGGATTATTGTCGTATTGCGATAAAGTCTTTTCTTTGGAACACTCACCTTTCCCTAATTACTCCTACTACTGTAAACATGCATATCAGGTTAAATGGCCATCCTTAATTATCCTTCTGTGTGTTTGTTCGTCACTATGTCTAAAATTATTAAGCAGGTAGAGAAATGTTAGATTGGAGTTCCTGAACCTACACCATCAATTTCAGCCTTGCTGTGCTAAAGGAAAATCCAATATTTATTTATTTTTTTCTAACCTACTAGCATGACAAGAATTAATGCATTAACATAAATCTGATAAGGAAAGGCCCATAATTATGGCACACGAAGAGTGCATTTGTCAGTCACTTAGACAATGATAAACATTTAAAAAACTAAATAGATAGTACCATTCTGAAATGTCTCAACATATTTGTTATTTGGTTTGATATAAAAAAGAAGCATACCTTGGATTTCGGTATAATCTGTTGTAAACCTGTGTGACGTTTGGAGGTAGTTTTAGAGCCTGCAGCTTCTGATTGATTGTGCAACACAAATTGGGAGCCAGCTTGGCGGGTTCAAACAGCTCCTCATGCCATAGTTGTGTTTAACTAGTGAGCAGGTCTGCAGGCCTTAAATCATTGAACAGCTCTCACACATTCATCCCTATCAATGACAGCATCACAGCTTGTTGTGGTTGTGCCTGGTAGCTGTGTCAGGGTTTCCAAACGGCTCGGCATTGTTCTGGGGCGTATTTGCAGTTGGTGAAAACAGCTTCTGTGCTTTAACTACCCAAAACAGGGAAATCGATTGGTTCGACTTTTTTTTGTAACAGATTATATTCATCCTGTCTTTATTTAATTTTAATTAATCTGAAATAAGGATGAACAAAGAGCTTTTATGTTGGTAAATCCTTTTTTGAAAAGAAGCATTTTTAAATCTCAACACATTATTATTTTTTTAGAACAGATGTTACATCATTAGAGGTAAACTGTCAGTGGAGCTATTGGAAATACGGACTATTGTAATTATTGCTGCTTCAACTGTTTAACAGATGGTCATTGACTCTTCTCAACGTTGTTGTTTTAAAAGTTTTACATAGCCTTTCTTTCATAAACAAAATTTCCATTCCAAAGTATTTGGAAAGGAGGAAGTTAAAGCATGTTTAACTCTGTTAATGCTTTGTTTTTTAAAATATTGCTTACGTCTGTTTATCCTATATTATATGTTATATGTTTCAGTATATGTTCATTATCTGTTTTATGTTGCACGACTGTACCATAAAAAATTCCTAGTTTGTGAACTCCTTCACTAACAA